>OX103979.1:32889816-33090321 GCA_944470395.2 Schistosoma turkestanicum | reverse complement strand
ATAATCTCATGGACCCAGGATCATTAAAGCATCCTTCAAAACAAAGAAACAGGACATTACAATGAACGTCATCCAATGTTATGCACCTACCAATGACTACAATGACGACGTTAAAGATCAATTCTACGAAAGGCTGCAGTCAGTCGTCGATAAATGTTCACCAAAGGATTTGACGATTCTTATGGGAGACCTGAATGCCAAGGTTGGAATGGACAACACTGGATATGAAGACATCATGGGACGACATGGACTGGGAGAAAGGAACGAAAACGGTGAGAGATTTGCAAACCTATGTGCCTTCAACAAACTGGTCATCGGTGGCACAATATTCCCGCACAAACGCATTCACAAAGCCACATGGATTTCACCGGACCACACTACTCAAAACCAAATTGACCATATCTGTATCAACAAAAAGTTCAGAAGGACCATGGAGGATGTGAGAACCAAGAGAGGAGCTGATATAGCTTCAGATCACCACTTGCTGATCGCCAAAATGAGATTGAAGCTAAAGAAGCACTGGAAAACGTGGCAGACAACATCACAGAAGTTTAATACGGCCTTTCTTCGGGATACCGTAAAACTCAACGAATTCAAGATAGCCCTCACCAATAGGTTCCAGGCTTTTCATGATCTACTCAATGGAGAGGAAGCAACATTGGAGAACAATTGGAAAGGGATTAAGGAGGCAATCACTTCAACATGTCAGGAGGTCCTTGGTCGCAAGAAGCACCATCACAAGGAATGGATCTCTGTTGGTACTCTTGAAAAAATTCAAGAAAGGAGGAACAAGAAGGCAGCTATCAATGTCTGCCGAACAAGAGCAGAGAAAGTTAAGGCGCAAGCCGAGTATACAGAAGCAAACAGGGAAGTGAAGAAGAGCATCAGAGCTGACAAACGAAAATATGTGGATTATCTAGCAATGACGGCGGAAAAGGCTGCAAGAGAAGGAAACTTGAGACAATTGTACGAAACTACAAAGAAGCTCGCCGGAAACTATCGTAAACCAGAACGACCAGTGAAAAGCAAGGAAGGGAAAATAATCAGCAACACTGACGAACAGCGAAATAGGTGGGTGGAGCACTTTAAGGAACTATTGAATCGACCAGCTCCACTGAACCCACCAAACATCGAAGCAGCATCCACGGACCTCCCAATTAATATTGGCGCACCTACGATTGAGGAGATCAGTATAGCCATCAGACAAATCAAGAGCGGCAAAGCAGCAGGACCAGACAACATTCCAGAAGAGGCAATGAAAGCAGATGTGGAAGCAACTGCGAAAATATTTCACATTCTCTTCAAGAAGATTTGGGATGAGGAACAAGTACCATCAGATTGGAATGAAGGATACCTCATCAAAATACCAAAGAAAGGCGATCTCAGCAAGTGTGAAAACTACAGAGGCATCACTCTTCTTTCAATACCAGGCAAAGTCTTCAACAGAGTATTGTTAAACAGAATGAAGGACTTCGTAGACGCCCAACTTCGAGATCAACAGGCTGGATTTCGTAAGGATCGATCGTGTACTGACCAAATTGCTACATTACGGATCATTGTGGAACAATCAATTGAATGGAACTCACCACTCTACATCAACTTCATCGACTACGAGAAAGCATTCGATAGCGTGGATAGGAAAACACTGTGGAGGCTTCTTCGACACTACGGTGTGCCTGAGAAAATAGTCAACATCATACGGAATTCTTATGATGGATTCAACTGCAAAATCGTACACGGAGGTCAGCTGACAGACTCTTTTGAGGTGAAGACCGGTGTCAGGCAAGGTTGCTTACTCTCACCCTTTCTCTTTCTCCTGGTCATCGACTGGACTATGAAGACGTCGACATCTGGAGAGAAGCACGATATCAACTGGACAACTAGGACGCAGCTGGACTTCGCGGATGACCTGGCTCTTCTATCGCACACGCAACAACAAATGCAAGAGAAGACGACCAGTGTAGCAGCAGCTACAGGTCTCAACATGCACAAAGGGTAAAGCATGATTCTCCGATACAACACAATCTGCCCAACCGAATCACTCTTGATGGAGATATGCCTTGGAGGACGTAACATGCTTTATATATCTGGGAAGCATTATTCACGAGCAAGGTGGATCTGATGCAGACATGAAGGCGCGTATCGTCAAAGCAAGGGCTGCATTTCTACAATGGAACAACATCTAGAACTCAAGACAACTATCAATATACGCCAAAGTCAGAATTTTCAATGCAAATGTCAAGACAGTTCTACTGTATGGAGATGAAACTTGGAGAACTGCCAAAGCCATCGTCTAGAAGATACAAGAGTTTATTACCAGTTGTCTAAGCAATATACTTCGGATCCGTTGGCCATACACCATCTGCAACAACCTACTGTGGGAGAGAACAAACCAGATTCCAGTGGAGGAGGAAATGAGGAAGAAGCGGTTGAAGTGGATAGGACACACACTACGAAAAGCACCTAACTGCGTCACGAGACAAGCCCTCACATGGAACCCTCAAGGCAAAAAGAAAAGAGGGAGGCCAAGGAACACATTACGACGAGAAATAGAGAAAGAAATGAGAGGAATGAACAAACACTGGACAGAACTGGTAAGGGAAGTCCAGGACAGAGTTGGTTGGAAGAAACTGGTGGGCGGCCTATGCTCCATTGGGAGTAACAGGCGTAAGTAAGTAAGTGAGTAAACATAAGCGCACACGTTAAAAAACACAAAGGAGTGTTTTTGCACGCATCTCTGAACATATTCCTGAAAAGTTAAAACGTAATTGACAGAAGATTTCCAACAGAGCAGTTGCTGATCATCTGTTCGACGACAGTGGTCAAGATATCGAAGTCTCTAAATCTTAAAATAATCCGTCAACAAAGAAATTCGAAATTTTCACGCGTTGTTGAAACTGTTCTAATAAATAGATTTAAAACGAATTTATCTATCTAAAATAAAACTTTCTTCAATCTAATTTTTTATTAAGATTGCTTCTTTTTTTTCATAAAATTTGATGAAATTTTTAAGACCTTTATTCTTACTTCTGAGCTTTGCTCAGAAAATGTTTTGCTCGAAAATGTTTTTGGTTTACATGCTCTTCGAAAATATTCAGATATGCCACTTATAAATTAGTGAACTTTTGAACAATTTTAATTCTTCCATATCATATGATCTTTGAAGATTATTCTATTTTTACATTTTTAACTCAAGTTATTGATGATATTTTCCATGTAAAGTAGGTACTCTTGTTTCATTTTAATGATTAATACTATGGTCTTGGGTTGTTGGCAGATGAGGCGAATCCACCAAACCAAATGAATTCATCTTATTGTGATACAATAATTTTTCTTATATTCTCTTTTTTGTGTCGGATGATTCTTTAAGATATTGCTGTTTAGTGATCTTCGCTTGTTTTGCTTATGTCTTAACTTTGAAAGGTACATCTATCTGTCAATCAAGGTACTTTATATCGCCTGTTCATGGAATATCATTCAATAGGTGTATGTTTGAAATTGGTTTTAAATGAAGTATCTTCGCAATTTTTCTTGTTTTGCGTTTATTTCAATAAACATTTACTTCACTGACATTATTCTATAGGTGAAGTTTGACGAAGAAACTGGGCAATGGACAATTTCTGGAATGGGTGATTTACATTTGGATGTTATACTTTCAAGGTTAAAACGTGAATACAAAGTTAATGTTCGAACGGGTCCGCTTTTGATAGCCTACAAAGAATGTCCACCTCAAGATGCTTCCAGTGCAAAAGGATGGAGCTATGTGGTTGGATACATAAATGGTGCTGAAAAAGCTGTTGCCATTGAATTGATACTTAGACCTAAAAGTATGCCTCCGTTTCACAAACCACAGGTAAAAACTTGTACACAAATCATAGTAGAAATTCTAATTGTTTACAACACATCAAATTTATAAATTACTCTGCATATGAAATCCAACTGGAAGAAGAGTGGAACTGTCTGTCTGAATTTGTAGCAGTAATAGATCTTTTCGATTTAAACTTGTGATAATGATTTTGGTCTGGTTCTTTAATCGTTTTTCACTTTATCTGATGACTACTAACCAACTAGCTGATAACGTTATTGATGTCTATGGCTCGGTCTCCTCATCTAATACATGTTGTTAACTAAATCAGTCCTACTTACTCTTCTTGACTAACATCAACACTACTCACCTACGGATTGTACTTCAACTGCTAATATTTTAAAGATAGGATCTACTGATCGCATTTTTATCTACGCATATTTTACGAGAGCGAAGATAAATGATCCAATGACACAATAAGCTACTCTAATCCGAGCGTCCCAAGGCCCTACTAAGTAAATGAAGAAGTCTTGATATGGCGTAGAAAGTGAATTCTACAAACACCCATGAAATACGAGGTTGACAAGCACACACATTGAGTTTATTTATACATGATAGAAACGTCCTTGGGAGAGCCACAGAAATGGCGTACACACATCAACCAGTGGCAGTCGAGGATTTTCCGGGTGGGAAATGTAATCTCAAGGCCAACTGATCACCCCATGCTCGAAAGCATGAAATCCAAAAGTAGGACCTTTCTTTATCAAATGAGTTCTGGGGATCTACCGTCCGCAACACATACCTATATATTCTTGTTTCAGTTATAGACTAGTATGTATTCCTTTGCAAATCAATGTTTTGTCTTTTATGGACAATCTGGTATTTGTTGATGATATTGTTGATTCGTCATCAATTTTAGGACCAAGAGCATGATTACCAATACTATCAGTGAAAGTTTTTGTTTGACCTGACACTAGTATTTGAATAAATCAATACATAATCCCAAAATGTATGGAATGAATAACATTATCGTATCAACTATCAAATTTTTGAAGAAACTGAAACTCGTCATATATTCTTTAAATGCATTCGCTAACAAATAACGAAGTTTGCAGTTTGGATATCTAATTTCCGAAAGACTTGCTTCTATGTTTACTTGTAATCAAGTGGCTGTTTTATGTGATTATCATTGTAAGCTTTATTTTGACTCATTATTTATTCCAATCAATCAAGAATACAGGTCATTTAAACGTAAATTTGCTTGATAAGAAAGTTTTCGAATGCGATTCAGTATTTTTTAGCATCTACGCTCTTGGAACTCACTTAAATAATTCTATAAATCACAGATCAAAGTAATAAAAGGTTTGATCGAGCTCTGCGTTTGCTGTTCTAATTAGAGTTTTCAGCAATAACAATGTCGTTAGTGAATTATTTACATTAAATCCCGCCGTTGGGTGATAAAAATTTGACGTCAGTTCCATAACAACACTCTGGATATACGTCTCAGGCCTTTCATTTGAACATCAAAACGCCATCATTGTAAATTAAATGCATCAAAAGAAACTTTCACTATGATCTCCTGTCATCCGCATCTATTACGCTAAACTGTAATATTATTATAAATGTACATTGGTCTACTGTTAGTATATAATTTTGTTCATTTTTTCATTTTTTTTCTTATTTTTCTTAATATCTCACTTGTGTATTGAAAGGTCACATTTGACCGAAATGGAGATAATAACATCGCCCGTGTACGCCATGCTATTACAGACGCCTGTTTGTCTGCCTTAGAGATTAGTGGACCTATTCTTCGTTTCCCTGTTATTGGAGTAGATGTTCACATTCATAGTATTGTGTGCGGCCGTCCAGAACAAATTTCAAATGGCTTGGAATGTATAAATGATCTTGGTGACTTGACTTTGGATAAACTATCCACTGCTCAACTTGCTTCATCATCTCTTTTAGCCTTGTTAAAAACTTGTTGCATAAATAGCGTTAAAGATGCCGTTACCAGAATACCTAAATGGCATATTATGGAGCCGATGATGGAAATTGAACTACAACTGCCTGCTCGAAAAGGTAATTTCTGGTAAATATTTTATGTCCTTAGTTTGTATTTCGACTTGAAGGTATAACGGATAAGATTTTTAATTCAGGTGGATACATTTAGTAATGTTGTGTTCTCTAATTTGTGTAGTTTAGCTACGGGGTTTTCTCTGATGTTCTGACTGTTATTATCGAGTTTTAACCTAGAAGTCAATTTTTTAATTATGCTGCAGTTATTACACAATATAAATCTGTTGACCTCAATTCTAAATGACCATTCTATCAAGTTTTAATATCTTTGTGTCCTGGACCATATTGTTGATTTTCCTTTTCTATGCTCCATCTTATACTTCCTTTATGTGGTATTCGGGTTCGCCTATCGTGATGACGCAGTCGAGCTCTATTGACTGTAACATATGTTCCTGTAGGTTCTACTACGCTAGACAGGTAGATTGGTTAACGATGAGACTAAACGCAGCTACTCAAGGTTTGAGAGCGAAGTCGTATTGCTGACTGTAGAGGGGTGTGATAGCAGTAAGGTGTGTTTCCCTCGGACAGCCAGCGTCTATAGCGATACCACTTTCTCACATTTGAAGGAAAGGTCAACTGTACAAATGTTACACCTCACCATACCTCATAGATTTCCGTCTCTTGCAGTAAGGTCACTTGAAGAGCGTAACTAACACTTCCTAAACTTGTAAAAAGGCAGCGCGTGACCGGCCTGAAGCAGTTATCCTTTGGGATCTACGGTTACGCTCCCAGGTTTCAAACACCAACACTAATCTACATTCCTTTTAAGGTTCTTCAAGAAACACCCTTCCACGGTGTAGGCAGCTAGGAAGTGACAACCGCCCTCCTACTCGTAAGAACATGTGAACAAATTGCTCCCAATCTAATCCTCTCTCTTATCTCCGAAACTAACCCTTCTCGCCTTCATTTATTTCCACTCACTGCTAATGCAAACGATTCGAGTTCGCGAAACGTTATTCCTGGTCTCCTTAAACGCCGTTCGAAACCAGACATTGTGTCAAGTAGGGCAACAGGCTCCCTCAGCTAGGACTTGAGAATCTCGCGCCATCAATGTATGCTGCGTCTCGGAAACGCGCATACAGGATCTGAGCAAAATTATTAAGTTGGTTTTACATTGGCCACATAGAGAACAAACTCGATTTACTCTTCGTGTATCCGGAAGCCCTTATGATGCTTCCCGAGGTCTCGATGGTGGAGTCCTAGGGAAGAGCTAGCTCTCCTAGACTAGATCCCAGTAAATAGTCGCTTTTGTGCTGTCCAACTGAACGGGACACTAATGACTCGGAAAGATGGGGACACTCGCCGTTGCCTGTTTGTTCTTTCTGTCCACACTCTCACCGACTGCAGTTCAGACGAGGTTAAAGATGAGTTTTACAGAAAGCTTTCGGACCTCCGTCACAAAGTAAGGCGCTCTGATATAACAATGATGGCTGGTTACTTCAATGCTCAATTAGGTAGACTAAGTGAAAAGGAAAGTGTAGGGTTCGTGCCTAGGTACGCTTGAAGCTATTACGAGATCACCTTAGTCGATAAACGCGAACGAGACAATTACCAGCGTCCAGATAGGCTACCTTGAATCCCAAGCTGAATACAGAAGACTTTTTGAGCGTAGAAAGTATATTCTACAAACACTCAGCAATCACAATACAATCAAGCATACAACTCTCGTTTACTTACACATCATAGAAATGTCGTTGGTACAGATATGAAAATACACAGCAGCCAATCACAGGCATGGATTTTCCTGGTGGGAAATGATATCTCAAGGTCAACTGATCAGCCGATGCTGGCAAACGTGAAATCCAAAATAAGGCATTTATCAAGCGAGTTTTGAGGATCTAACATCCCCAACAGAAAGACACCTAGGTTGATCTAATGGTGTGGAGGATGATCGAACAGATAATGGCGACCTCTGCTGCAGCTATGCTCAGATAACCGCCTTTGTCCAGCAGACACTAACTTTAAACATAAGGAAAAACATCCTTTAACATGGTGACCCGCAAAGTCGTCTCAACGCCGGACCCAACCAGATCACATCTATATCAGCCACTGATGATGGGGTTCGAGAGGGATCTGTTGCTCGTTCTGGGACACATGTTTAGACTTAGATCATGCTCTAGTATGAGCGCGTATTTTTTGTGTCTCACTGGACGTAAGAAAGATACCACAAGGAAGCCTCTTAGGGTTCTATTTAATGATAGCACAGCTATGAATATATTTCAGGAACAATAAATGAAGTTTCAAGAACCGTCGATAATTACTGAATGCATGGTATTTAGTCTAATTTGCATTTAGCACACACTTCGATAAAAATTTAGTTTGTCAATCCATGCAGAAAAAGTCAGTCACTTATATACTTATGGGTGGATTTCACTAAGTTATAAATCAGAACATAAGTAATTCTTATTGAACTTGTGAATTGACCAGAGTGTTTCATCCCTGTCTGATGTGAGGCAATTACTCACCAAAAAGATTGTATTAGGTAGCACAATGTCGTGACTTCTCTGAAGTTGGCTCAATGATCTAGAGTTTAAGCGTTCGCACGCGAGAACGGGTTGTATATTAGAACAAAACGGCCGTCTTGTGCTTCCAGTTGTATAATGGTCAGTCAGTCAGTCAGATGCAACGTAGAACTTCGTACGTAAGCACATCAGTTCATGTCGCCATACCACATCAACACAGAGATGTAATTGTCAATTCAAATCCAATAGTAGAACAGGTAGTAAAGGTATTAGAAGTAATCGGAGAGGTTAGGATTAGAAGATATTATTCAAGAAGTACGATTCAGTGAGATAAGCTTAGAAAGACAAAACTAGATGTGTTGAAGAATCCAGAAGATTAGGATTTGAGAGAACACAAAGAATAAATGCACTGGCGCCATTGCGAACGATTTTGAGCCATGTCATTCAAGGTCTCTAGCCATCGATTATTATCATCTCGCGGACCCCAACCAGGTAGTCGACAATTACCGACATGGCTAAGTCCACTCGTCAATGACTTCATGGATTTCTGTCATGTTTTGGTTTGTCCGCCCCTAACTTTCTTCCAACCTATTCCTACACTACAAAATGAAGTTCGTCGAGGCAGTCGGTGGTTGGGCATACGCAACACATGTCCCAACCACCTCAACTGATGAAGTTCACGATATACGAGCAATGCTTCGAAGACACCTATGATCGAAAACCAGTAACCTACGAATATCTTCTACTCTCATTGGCCATGTTTCATGTATAATAGTGATTTAAGATTGATCGATTCATGATCACAATGAAAATTTTAGAATTCTAAGAAATTTCACTGCTAGATTGAATGAAGTTCATAATCATTTGTTTAACGAAGTTTGGTCGTTTCCCATCAACTCTGTTTTATTAGCTTTTGACACTTCCTCAGTGTTACTTAACAATGACCTATTATCTTTATCCTGAGAGTTCATTAAGTTGTGTATGTTGAAATAAATCGATGATTAAGTCGTGATACGGCTGTACTAAAAGTGTAGTTTGCATAAATCTTTATGGGAAAACTGGAGGGCGTTTTTTAATATATAGTAGTTGTCTCCATGATCATATTGAATAATAAAATAGCATGTCCAGTTTTTAATGTTGGTATATAAATAGTTACGCTTCTTATCCTCACTATTCCTTTGCGCAAACAAATTCGATGTGAAAATTTATCAGTTGTCCAGTTTGATGGCAAGCAGTAATACACGCCAACGAGAACTGCAGACGTTTTGATACGAAATTTCTCGTGGCTTCGGTTGCTGTCCAAAAATAATTCACGGTTTTGCATTGCGTGTCCTCTAATTTTAAGTCCAATCAACATTACTATTATAGCTTTATCCTTTTAGATCTCATTATGAAAATACTTACCTGATGTTCCGTATCGAAACTCTTGTTTATATGATTTGAAAACACTTTCTTTTTAAACTAATTTAGGTTATGATTCAGACTTATCAATCTTTCTGTGCGACTTGACGAACAGGCGTGCAGAAATAATATCAGTAGACAATGCAGAAGTTGATGCACTCAACCAGGACGATAACAAACCGGAAGTTGAAAGATGTCACTGTGTACGTGCGATAGCACCATTGTCTGAATTAACTAACTACTCAGCTACTGTAAGACGTCTTTCATCAGGACGAGCTGAACTGAATCTCACGTTGGCGAATTATCACCCTGTTAGTTCGGAGCACCAAGCAAAATTGTTGGATCAATACAGGTGGAATTGTACAGGAAGCACCTTGCATTAGGAAGATAAAATCACAGCGTCGTTACCCGGTTAATGACTAACACTATTTGGGCACTGAATATTTTGTTGACAACATTTAGAATTGTATTGTGAAAACGACAATGTGTGGTTTTCTTTTTCTTATTTGTAACATGGCAAAAATTCAATAAATTCGGAATACACAACAACTTTAGGAGTCTTCTGAAAGATGTTAGTTTCTAGTAACTGTCTCCACTAGTATCCATTATAAATACGAAAGCTCTTACTACTTGAGCATACTCTTAACTTCTCATGTCTACTATGAGAGAAGTAGTTCATATGTAAAGGTTAACTAATTGTGTGAAAACTTTATTTGCTGTCGTTTCATCATTATATTAAGCGAGTTCATAACTTAACATTTATGGTACATACTGTTAACAATCTATTTGACCAACGGATCACCTAAATAAATAAGTCACAAGACCTGCGGTGAACACTTTTGATAAGAGACACCAAGGCTACAACATGGTAAATCATCAACTCAACAGTTTTCTAAATCGCTTAGCATTTGCTATCTGATATCGCAGATAGTTCAGCTGAAAGATTTTACAGTGAATACGATCATAATGGAGCATGAGTCTTTATCAAATGAATGTACGAAACAATGGTAGGTCTACTATACTGTCATAAAGACAATGAATGTTACTGAGTCAATAGATTTGAGTGAATAACTACAACCCGATGCATGGCTGACAAAGCTATTCACCCAAAACAATAGGATTAAAAATTGTAAGTGAATTAAGTATCAACAAAATAAGTCTATCGGATGACAACCAAACCGAACTAGATTTAAGAAGTAAAAACAGAAACAAATCTGCGTCACAACTGAAATAACGTATGCAAAAATAAAGACGATTTTCATATTCACCGGTGGTGTATTTGAGTAAACCTGAGGTAAAAGAATCTGTATAGCGGCTTCCGAACGAGGAGCGTAATTGAAACATTCGACGCAATCCATAACGAGCCTGAATAATGATAACATCTGTAGGAGAACAGTGGTGCCGAATTATTGACGGACGAAGCAAATGAAAGTATCGAGAAAGATAGCATTGCATTCAAGGGTAAAATGAGCGTATGATTACATATCTACACAAAATCAACTCAGAGTCTATAATAGATATATCCAAATGGCAAATCATCATTGATGATATTAAGAAACTGCCGAATGTGGGATTAAAAGGAACTACATACTAATGGTTATTATTGGACAACACGAAAGTAAAAGAATCATGATTGATGTATAAGGCGTATCCTTCAAAACTACGCACATTACGATCACCTGCACTAATTTTTTTAGCGTAAATGATCTAAGGTTGAGGTCAATAAAAAGGAACAGGCAGTATCTGAGTATGTGTGAATTGATACAAATAAGCAATACATATTGAATATGGATGTATAACGATACACAAATGGAAAATGGTGTATTTTACCTTAGCTGATTCCTCAGCCTATATTATCGAAATTGAGGACAGCCTTCTTAAATTCTGAATATATTAGTCTAAACGTACCGATCTACTGATACCAGTTCTTACACTTAATAACTGAACACCTAATCCATAATATCCCAACTTGCCAACACTGACTTTAGTGTTAACTCAGTTAGTATACAACAAGATACACCCTGATATATCTGTTCTAATTAGTCAAATAACCATCGCACTCAGTTATCAATTGCGACCAATAACTTGAGTAAAAGAATAATGTTACCAACTTCTAGACCGCCAGAAAGATCGAAATCTATAGAAACTATGAAGCCCGTGATTGAAAGAGTTACACTTTGATCTTGTGAACCTTGCACCTCGTATCCACAAATTTCACCACCTTTAGCTAATACTCCGTATGACAATCCTTCCATCTATTTGTTCGGTATACCAACAGTGAAAATTGTAGATATAAAAGGTACTATATCAACGTGTACTGAAAATTCAGCAGAAGTCCAATATCAGTATAATCTCGTTAAGCCGAAATCTAAAATTTCACAAACCAAGGCGTGGAATGATCCATCCGATATCGATGATAATAGTTATCATCACGGCAGGGATATGCGATGATGACAAAACCTGCTTGCCCAAATTAACGATAAGCTTAACTATTTAGCACCCCTCACACACATATGGGCCTTGAGTAATGACAGAAACCTCAAGAAACTAACTAGAGCTGAATGCATCCGAGAGTTTGCAGCTGAGGAAGTTACGAAAGGAGTAATATCTACCTAAGCACACATCCCCGACTAAGCTTAGGGATACCTGTCCTCGAGCATGGGGTTGTAGTAAATCCACTCTACTATGAAATAACCTTTCTACTGTGTGACGAACTCGTAATTGCTGTAGTGGTGATCATGGTCAATCTCGACTTGATCTCCATTACAGTGTATGCAAACGTCAGTTGTCGAGTCATGCCTTTGAGAAAAAATCCAATAAATCAACAAGCCCCATTTCTTTCATATTCGGCTGCTGTCACAACGCCAAACAACTTACTGTTTTGAGCAAAAATGTTAGCTCATCAATCCCGTATAAAGACAAAAAGGTTACTTCAGATCTAACCCCTTGTCAACGTGGTATAAAAAACGAGAAACGACAAGATCACATGGCCGTGTCACTGCGGTTAATCAAAAGACGAAATCTCTCAATGTTATAGCGAATAACAGACTCATCGTTTTAGAACAAGAAATGAATAAACACTTGATAAATCCCTCTGCAGTTCTTTATGCGTCTATGGACTTTGAATCTTGAAGTAAAATATGAGTCGCAACTGCCATCGAGAAGTCTAACGACACCTGCATTTCCAATCCAGGTTGTTTGGATGCTGAATTGCTTGGTGTTCCAGTTAGAAGTAATCAATTAATGACTTTTCTCCCCGATTATATTACACGAGGGGATCCGACTGAACTTGAATTTTTGCTCGAGCTGATTCGATATTAGGTGGGTTTAGTGGGTCTTGGCGATTCAAGATTCACTTAAAGTGCGCTACTCACATCAGAACACTAACAACGGCAATCGAGATGTCAAGCATACCACACAGAGAATGAAGAAGAAACACCCTCAAAGATAAACGAATCAAGATTTCAAAACCAGCCATAGAAGAAAACTCAAACAATTGTGTGGCCAACCTTTCGAAACAACACCTAACAATTCCTCCAGAAACGATTAGACTATAAAATAAAGAACGCTTCGAAACTCGAATTCTTCGCTGCACTAGAGTCATCATTCAAAACGGCCGGAATACGTGAAGAAACTCGACAGGAAATAAAACAAACCATAGTACCACTATCACGACGGAAGAGAGACAGCAACCAACTAACAGCATAACAAGAAAAAGCCTTGAAGGAACTCAGAACCAGGGAAGATATAGTCACAGTTCAAGCGGACAAAGGACGCATCACAGTAATTATGGACAAGGAAGAATACATCAGGAGAGCTGAAGAACTAATTGAGGATAGAAGTGTATCTAAACCGATAGACACAAACCCAGTAAAAAGTTGGACAACAAAATCTCAAGGACTCTAAACAAGCTTTTCGAAGCAGGACATATATCAAAACATGATCAATAGAGAATGAAATCCGATGGACCAGTAATTCCATAGTTCTACGCTAGGCCGAAACTACACAAACACAACATTGCACCGTGTCTAATTGTACCCCACCCAGGAACCCCAACATTCAAAGATATTGAAACATCTGGTGTAATCATCTAACCACTGTATTAAGTCTTCCACAAAATTCTTAGATAAACACAAGGAGATTCAAATCGACGACAAAACGATGATATCCTTCGACGTAACAGCCTTATTGTGGTGTTTGAATGAACTAGTAACTTCTTGTTGTTGTGAAATGCTTGATTTCGAATTCTAAATACAATACATTCGTTGGTGCAGTTCTTTAATTCTTGATTCATATACTTCTAAGCATCACAGTGGCGTCGCGAGCAGGATTTGTAATGGAACAGCTAGATATTCATTCTACTTCTGAAGCTTTTGAAGATTATTTGGAAAGGTTTGAAATCTGGAGTATGACCAGGAAAGATGTCAAAGATGATAAAATTGTGGCTCATTTCCTAACATTCATCGGAAAAGAAGCGTACAGTCTGTGCTTATCACTGATGCATCACCTGTGGGTATTGGTGCAGTTTTGGAACAGGAAGGTAGACCAGTTATTTGTGTTTCACGCAAACTTACTGTTACTGAACAAGGCTATTCACAGACTCAGCGAGAGGCATTAGCTGTGTTTTGGGCTGTTAAAAGACTTCATAAATATTTATTCGGAAAGAAATTTACTATTGTTACTGATCATGAGGCTTTGCAGTTTATTTATCATCCTGAAAAATCCTTAGCACGTGCCTCAGCTGCTATGGTTCAACGATGGAGTATTGCTTTGAGTGCCTACGACTATACGGTTCAGCACAGGAGTGCCAAACAAATTCAACATGTTGACTACATTTCTCGACAGTCATTACAAGATAAACCTGTTAATACTTCAGACTGTTTGTTGGTGCAACCTTTACCAGTGAAACGTCCAGATCTCATTAGAGAAACTCGTAGAAACTTTGGATGTATAATTCATGCTATACGGAAAGGTTGGAATGCTAATCTGAAACGCAGATTCCCTATCTATTTTTCAAAGCGAGATGAGCTATCCACTACTCCTGATGGTATTTTGTGCTTAAATGATCGGGTTGTTATTCCTCCCTCATTGCGTAAAGCTGTCCTGGAAGATCTTCATAGTGGACATTTAGGTGTTGAGAAAATGAAGTCCTTGGCGAGGCTTACGTGTTAGTGGCCAGAGATAAATGCAGATATTTGTCGTACAGCAAACAATTGTGTAAAGTGTCATAAGCTGAAAAATCAGCATTCGAAGTGGACTCCATGGCCAGTATCGTCGGAAGCCTGGCAGAGAATTCATGCAGACTATTGTGGCCCGTTTCTTGGCAAATACTATGCACTTGTAGTCATTGATTCTTTTTCAAAGTGGCCTGAAGTTTTTTTCACAACTTCACCAAATTCTGACTTCACAATTCAAGCATTAAGAAAGGTGTTTAGTCGAGAAGGGGTTCCAATGGTGTTAGTGACTGATAACGGCTCTCATTTTGCTGCAGATGCAGTTACTACCTGGTTAAATGGTATAGGGTGCAAACATCTGTTCACTGCTCCCAGACATCCTTGTTCTAATGGTCAGGCAGAAAATTTTGTCAGGACGTTGAAAACTGCTATTGATTCTATTGCCGCCTCAACATTTAATAAGCTGGAGAGGGGAGTAGATACCTTTCTACTGCAATATAGAAATGCCAGACATTCAGTGACGAAAGAGACTCCATCAAAACTATTAAAAGGAAGAATTCTTCGGTCGAATATGAGATGTTTGGAGTCTGCAGAAGTTACATATTATCGTGGCAATGATCTTCGACCATCCACGGGGATCGTTCTGAAGAATGTCGGGAAATCTATGGTGCGACTTCTAGATATCAATGACTTAAGTACACACAATCGACATGTTGATCAAATACAATTCCAAGAACCAGGTGAGTCTGTTCCAACTTCGGTTGTTAATTCTAATACTAATGAGAGCATTCTAGATAATACAGAGCCTTTATCCAATACACTGTCGGACAGATACAGGATGAATTTGAGAAGAAGACGTACGATTGATTACAGACATATACATTCCAATTTAAGCTGTGGCGGATGTGGTGTTTGAATGAACTAGTAACTTCTTGTTGTTGTGAAATGCTTGATTTCGAATTCTAAATACAATACATTCGTTGGTGCAGTTCTTTAATTCTTGATTCATATACTTCTAAGCATCACACTTATTCACCTCAAAAGAGCCAAGCATAGCTAAAGAAACTCTATCCCTGATCCTCAACAGTGACATCAATCTCAAAAAATATACGAAGCTTCAGATAAAATCTTCTAGAACTCATCGATCTATTGTCAACGACATATTTCCAATTCGACAATAGAATCGACGAACAAACAAAACGAACACCAATCAGATCACCAATATCAGGACTCATCGTGGAAGCTGGGATGCCAAGCCCAGAAGCGTCATTTTTACCAGTGATCAAGCCAAATTTTGAGTTCGCTATGTAGACGACACATTCGTCATGATTAAAAGTAACGAGTTGCAGAACATCTACAATAGGATTAACGACGTCTTCGATGACATGAAATTCACGATGGCAAAGGAATCAAACAGCAGTCTATCATTCCTGGATATTCTTATCTCCAGAACTAAGACAGGAAAACTAGAAACTCAAGTATTTCGGAAGTCAACCCATACGGACGTTTTTCTCAACTACGGTAGCAACAACCCAAGAACTCACAAAATCAACTTCATACGAACTTTGTTCAAGAGAGCGAAGACGCACTGCATCACATATGAAGCACTAAAAAACGAGGAAAAATATCTGATGACCATCTTCTAACAAACAGGAATCCACGCTTCATCAAAAAACATCAACAGAAGCGAAATCAAGTGCAGGAACCAATAAACGGATAATCCTACCATACATAAAAGACATATCGGAGCATACAGCACCACTACTGAGGAAGAAAAACGAAATATCATCTACAAAATAAATTGCTCAGACTGTGAAACACACTATTTAGGACAAAGTGGACGGCCTCTTCAGCTTTGTTTACGTGAACACCAATTAGCAGTCAAACGCTACGAAAACTCTTCGCTTATATCAATACACACCGACAATTATGGACATACATTCGATTGAAACAATGTGGAAATACTGGATAGGGGGAGGACAAAGAACACTAGAGAATTTTTAGATACTTGATCATCAGGTCAATCAGCAATCAACAAACACATCGATATTGACCCAATTTATCAACCAATCAGGAAAACCATAGGTGACATAGAATCAAGGAACGGTTCAAGAGCGGGAGACAATCGAAACAAATGTCCGAAAAACGACAGGTTTAAGGTCAACAGTAACCAATCAAGATCGAGGTTAGCAGAACCAGCTACAGGTCAAACGTGGAGAAATTCGAATGCTTCACTTCCATCTGACGTTTGTGCTGACGGTGTTGTTCAGAAAATCAATCTAAGCTTCACATCCAAAATACCTAACTCAGAGAACGGAGCACCACCACAATCATCCACCTGAGCTACAAATTTTCCACACCATTTCAATGAATATGGGTCTAAGCCACTCGACTGTCTAATTCTAGTCAGTTGGCAGTTGTTTGTGAGTTTGTATGTCTCGCGATTTGAATGAGTACGTTTGTTTCGAGAAAGTAGGGTTTCTGGATACCAGCAGCTATCAAATTACCAGACTGGAGATCAGTTAGTTGCAATGTGAAGAGTGATAAGGAGAGAATTCTAATGCTAACAGACAGGATTTCAGAACTAAGTAATATATAGATAATCTAGTTTATTGATTGGTAGTGATTAAGCGCGAGGACTGAAGTGTAAGCAAAGGCGAGGAAACAAAAAAATAAGCGCGATAGAACTAAGCAATATATAGATAATTTAGTTTATTAATTGGTAGTGAAGATTATGCTTATGGACCTAAATGTAAGCGAATGAGAGGAAACAGAGATAATAGGCAAGATAGATTAAGTTAAGTGATCTGAGGAGATAGCAATAGTAACAACTAGCAGGTCTCAAGACTTGCATCAGGCACAGTTGTCCATGAGGGAGAAGATAATCCGTTTGTGAGTAAGTGTTCATCAAGTATCTTCTTAAAGCTGTCCACTGAGGGGACTGTGATCACCTCCGCTGGCATAGTATTCCAAGTTGCAACCACTCTTAATTATAAAAAGTGTACACGAACATGAGTATTCGCTCCTTGATGGACAATCTTTCGAGGATTGCCTTGAGGGCAGTGTTGGCGATGCATCGGCAAGATGCTACTAATGATTTTAGTTTGGCTGGACATTTGTTTATTATATGTCGTATATGTAATAAAAGGACTGATTTAGTCACGTTTACGGCTATTTAACCAACATCACTAATATTTATAACTGAGGCATGGACCACCAGTAATAATTCTGATCTAAATATATCTCTTGAAAACTATGATCTAGTTCTAAGTGATAGGTTGCAAGCACAGCATCTCATTTCTAATGCTGTATATGTTGGAAAGATGTTCCCAGGCAGTGATCATAATATCGTCATATGCAGTCCTGATATAGTAGCCATAACTATAAAATGTAAATCCACTACACTTCGTAGGGACCTTAGTAGGATTTATTGGGCAAACTTCTGGAATCGCTTCAGAAGCATTGACTGTACTAATCACATCACCGTAAACAATACAGACGAACTAACAAGTGTATTTTATTCCAACACCAATAATATCTTCAATAAATTAGCGCCCTCAGGATCCTGGAAACCCAGAATTTCTAAGGGCTTATATATGCCAGGTCATATATGAAAACTTCTTTGAAGACATGCTTCCAAGCTTCATAAACTTTATGACTTCTCCTCATTAGTATCGATGACAGAAATGTGTCGAGGCAGAGATAATACTAACTAAAAAAGCAATTGCACAGGAAAAACATGCTTTCGAGCTGAATAATGAATCCTCTGCACTTGTAAAATCATTTGAAATAAACTTAAATGCTCTAAAATGAAAAGAGGGAGAGTACTTCTTTAGGACAACCAAGAGCATGAAGACCCTGAAGGTATCACAGAGCTGTTTAGCGAACCTGTCTGTGCCTAATTAGCAAATGAAAAACCTGTAATGGAACACTTTTTCGAAGAAAACGCAATTAATGAAAAGAAAACATTTATTACTGTACTCGTTTTGTTTAAGTGAAGTAAAAACACCTACTTATTCGACACCTCTTTTTGCGTTGCTGCCATCATACGTTACATGCTGCTATTTATGTCGTCAACTTTCTCCTTCAAATATATTCTTTACCCTGGATTTACTTCTGATCAATGGGACGGGATCGTAATGAGTATTTAGTGGTGACCATAGTCCATCTCGACTCGGTCACCATTAAAAACCAAAAAATGAATCACAGCTAACCCGAATGCCTTCCTGTAAAATCACCAGAGTAGACTTCAGTGTACAAAATATTTCTAAGGTGGTTAGTACACTGTAACACTGCTGCATTGAAGGACCAGATGGTATCCTATCCGGCCTGCTGAAAAATGGGAGCAATGATCTCTGTGTTATTCACCTTAAACTATTTGTTATGTCCCTTTCTACAGTGTTTACCTAATAATTGGAAGATTACACATATCATGCCCACAATTAAATTTGGGCCTACAGTGAATGTTGAAAACTACCGACTAATAAACATTACCTCAGTAGTATCTAGGGTGATGGAGAAAGTAGTAAAGTAAGCGTTAATAAAACACCTACTTAATAAAAATCTGATATTGACCTCACAGCATGGGTTTTTAGTGGTGATCGAGTCGAGATTGACTATGATCACTACTTAATACTCATTACTATACCATCACATTGATCAGAAGTAAACGCAGGATAAAGAATATATTTTAGAGAGAAAGTTGGTGATACAACAAGTAACAAGTTATAAATGATAAATAAATAAATCCAAGTTAAAGAATATAATTGCTGGTGATATCGTGGTGTTCAAAAGAACACCGAAATGACAACAAGAAAGTGGGCGATATAAAGAGCAGCATGTAGCGAAAAATGGCAGCAACACAAAACAGAAAGTTTGTTGGGTCATCACGATAGGCAAGCCTGAACATCACAGCCAATTTCTTAAGTACTACTTACACCATCATAAAAGTAACATAAATTCACTTTACCGCGTGACAATTTTTCGGTATTTGTTCCAGTTATTATAATCATTAATTATATGAGCTAGAGTATGTACATAGGTTGTAAATACTAATTATCATTGCTTTTAGGTTGTAAACAGTTGAAAAGAAACCACAAAATGAATCCATTTCATTCTGCTTGTTGTTATTCTTGCTTTCGTCAAATTTATCAATGGGAAAGAATGCATGAAATAAATTTCATTCCCTAACATCCCCATAAATTTAACTGGAAAACAAGAGTTACTATTTGATCTAAGCCGTAAAGTTAATGAAAGATTTTACACATGTAAAACTGCGAAATAATACATGAATTTTTTGAACTTCACTAAGTTTTGTTACTCCTATTCATAGTACACACAGAGTGATCAGTTAAAATGTTAATGAAAAACAATTAGGAAAGATTCGGTAAGCTATTGTGAAATTATACATAGTGTCGTTGGTAGTAATCCTTAGAATCAAAGCAATAGATAAAGACATGTTGCACCTACTTTTTCGATTTTATAAGTTATCATTGTTTGAACTGGGAAAATCAAATACTATAATGTTTTAAGTATGGTTTAGGTGTAAGTTCAACTGTCCTTCAGCCACACCTCAACTACCGACCGTCTCCTGTCAACCTGAATGGAAAACTGATGTAAATCCCAAAACTGATAGTGAAGTTTAACATTCTATATGCAATCCGAGGCGAGAAAGACTAGCAGGCCGTGATAGGTTAACCCCTAAGACTTTTAAGCATGTTGGTCCAGTATTGGCGGTAAGATTTTCTGTCTGTCTGTCATTGAAACGTATACCAACGAAGTACATTTACCTTATGAAAGATCTCTACTCATACACTACTGGTCGAATTAGAGCTTATGGCGAAATGTCGTCAGGACTCAACACTACTAGTGGTGTCACTCAGGGTTGTCCACTGTCTCTATTATATTATAACTTTATCATTGACGACTATTACATCATCTGACTTTTTAGGAACTCAACGTCTACCAGGATATTGATTTATTTTTGAAAGAGCTGCAAAGATGCAGAATTTACTGACACCACGCAGCAACTATGGATGCATTTTGGGGATGCGATTTTCCACGCCCGAAAGCATAATGTTGTTCCGCAACTGGTTTGCATCGACCCCTGAGCTAGTAAGAGGTAGTGACTTAGTTGAACGGTTAACCTTTTTTGAGAGTCTTATCGGTTCTGATGGCCCCGGTGTTTGATAAATCTCGACACAGATCTCGAAGGCTTGACTGGCTTTTGCCAACCTGCGTCACTTATAGCGTAGGCGAGATATCCGCCTGCTGACCGAAAGACGAGTCTACTAGGCACTAGTTGTCTCCGTCCGACTTGAGGGGTGTGAAACATGGCCACAAACAAATGAGGATGTTTGTAGGTTACTAGTATTCGATCATAGGTGTCATCAAAGCATTGTTCGTATATCCTGTGACTATCGAGTAAGCTATGTTATGAATAGTGTCCTAGTTAAGGATGTCTAATCAACTGATCAAGTGTTGGATCTTTATTAGTTGAGGTGGTTGGGACATGTGTTACGCATGCTCAACCACTGACTGCCTCAATGAGCGATGTTATGTGATGAAGGGGTAGGAGGGAAGGACGCTAGTGACGACCACATGAAACTCGGCACAAATGATTGAAGACCCTGGCAACTGGACTGAGGCATGTTAGTAGGTATAGACTACCAAGTTGGGGTCCGCAACACGATCGTGTTGGAGACCCTGAATGACATTGCTCGAAATCGCTTGCAATGGGATAAATGCATCCATTCTTAGTCTGTTCTCAATTTCTAAACTTCTGGGTTCCCCATGATCACACTTCTCTTTATTAGATTTATTTCACTGGGATATACTTCTTGAATAATATCTTCGAACCGTTTGGAACTGAAAATTCCATCTCTCTGTGCTAATGTTTTATGGCAACTCTAACTGGTGTACGTGTGTACCTAGTTTTCGTTCGTAGCTGACCGACTACTTGGACGCAGTTAGGTTGCAAACATTATTTCGGAACACAATAATTTACTTTTGATCTTCTGATCCATTTAAATGTTACATAAATTGCGGATTTTCAAAAAAATTGATGTTAGATCGTGTCTTAAATCGGGTTGATAAAAGAAGGCAATCAGAGAAATAAGTCATATTAAAATATATTCCACATAATATAAAGTTGATGCATCAGAAAAATAGAAATCTGGTTGAAATGAAAAATCCATTGATACTTGCTTTTCAGTGGGCGGGGTTACAGGATTAAGGGATATTAGGGGTGAAAAAATTCAATTGATTAGTTCATGATGGTTTATATAGTAATGTGTAGAAACAGTATTAGTGTGAAATATATAAAGTTTCTTTTTAATACGTATTTATTTATTTATTTATTCATGAATTTCAGACCTCAGTAATGAAAAAGAGGTTTGTGTGATATTACATCTGAGCTTCTTCGTAAAGCAAAGGTAATCGGTCTGAAAATTCTTTTCGTAGTTGAGATCTCGCTAGTTTCAAATTGGCAGTAAGTAAACCATTTTCCACGGTGAATGGGATCGGTGATAGGTAAACACGTTTAATCTGAAAAGAATGAGTATTAAACATTTCAATGAATTATACACATAGCATTGAAATTTTGCTGATCATTTAGATGGAAAGTTATCTACAACTATCAGCGTAAACACAAGTTTTATTTTCTGAGGAGATTAAGCCGAATATTGAATAGAAATATACTAATCGATAGTGATCTGACTGAAAACTCTAGAAACAAGTTGAGAACAGAGAAACCTTATTTGAATAGATATAGGTAGACTGTAAGTTAAGATGTCCCCAATTAATATAACTCATGAAATATTGCTTTAGGTACAATGGTTCATCATTGATATTCACGATATCATTTGTTTAGTTCATATTAATTCATTTATTATACATTGCTGTGATCGGATAGCTGTTTTTGATCAAGTCACAAATCAGATTGAAAAATTATCCAATAAGCTACGATTTGCAGCATATTTTGTCCAAACCATTCTAACTCGAAGCATTTCTTTACCAAATTAAACCTTCGAAAGATTGCCTAAACATTCCATGACGTATTTATAATTCATCGATCAAAGAATAAAATCTTAGTTGATGTGAAGCTAAACGGTCTAAAGTGTTCTGTATAGATGCATCAAAATTTTATCAAAATCGTCACAGAAATTCACACGAGGCTTGGCGGCACGAAAAAACAGAAAAATTTCTTGAAAACTAAACTTACTATCTCAAATCCTTTTAATCCTTCTTTCCTTCCCAAATTTTCCAACTCTGAAAGAATAATCTTACGTGCGGCAGATTGTGAGCATAATGCTGACGTATCTGCCGATGCAACGGAATCATTCAAGCTGCGTTTCAATAGACTGATCTCTTCTACATTACCGTTATACAACGATGAAAATTTAGAATTCGGCGTATCCAGAATACGTTTTGTCAACTCTTTAATATTTGGTACAACTACAGCTATTGGGAAATCGTAAAGTGAATTGCCATCAACAAAGATTTGTTCAATCAATGGACATAGTAGGTAGATATTTTCTAATCTCTCTGGTGCGATATATTCACCTTGTGATAATTTAAATATATTTTTACATCTGTCGACAATTTTTAAAGCACCTTCCTAGAATTCGAAGCAGCAAAAAAAAACGGTGTAAGTAAACAGAAAAAGGTACTTTAAGAAAACAGCTGCACTCTAACACATGATGTTTTGTTAAGGATGATGTGAATAATCAAAACAATAATAAAATAAAATACTGAAACGAAAATGTCAACTTAATTGATGTAATCTACAACGAGAAGTATTTGTTAAATCTCCACAGCAAAACTGACTGACTGACTGACAGGAACGATAAGGCGAAATAACTAACTGACACACTAACCTTACAAGTGCATAGAAATATCGTATTCTACAGGAAATTCTAGGTGTGGAAAAGTTAGATAAGAACGTAGTTCTATATATGATTTAAAGCAATCATATTGAAGTAGAAAAGTGGTAGTGATATAGTATAGTATAGCTAGTTTAAAGACAGAGATACTTTGGTATCACCAATTGTACCAGTTTTAAATGCTTATTAATTTGCTCTAATAATTCAATTTATCATAGATATACCTTCAGCAATTACTCCATTCAAGACTCATTAACAGACAGTTGAGAAGAGGATGTTCAGGGCATCAGCTACAGTGAATGAGTTTCAACAATACTAGACAAGAGATCACTTGATTCCAACCTAATTGGGATCTTGAAAAACCAATGTGGACACTGAATTCAGGATTGTGGAACAAACGTTTCAATTCAGTGAAACGAAGGGAGAAGAGAGGCAATATACCAGGAGAGTACAGAGGTGGAAGTACGATATCACAAGCAAAAGACTGAGACAAGTTGAGGTCTCATTGAACTATTTTAGGAATTTGAATACAGTATAGACACCCTCAGAAATTTCTATCTTCAAACCAGGTATAATCAAGAGAACTATGTATTGGTCAGTTTAGTTAGACTAATTTTCAGGATTTTATAAAACATCATTTGCCATCAGTCGGCTGAATATCTAGACAGAAATGTGATTTCCTCGAAAAAATCAGTAACTTTAGAACAAGTTGCTCCCGCATAACAGATTTATTGGTAGCATGAGAGGCTTGGTGTAGTCTAAAAGATTTAAAGCAACAGAGTATGGGTTAACTACAAGTTATCTAGATAGAAGAATGCCTAGTGTAGTCCCCCAAGAGTTCCGGGACCGGTACAATCCTTTTTATACGTAAATGATCATCTCAGTCTTTTATTATAGACGATTTCGCTACATGCCGGTGGCTTGAATTCGGAAGCTGCAGAAAAACGCTTCCAAGTGAATTATTATTAATATTAAAACGAATCAACACAACGTCCACAAACGTTGGAAACGAGACAGAAAAAACAATACCAAGCTAAGTCTTCGAAAGCACATAGAGCAGGTGACATTTTTAGCAAGGAAAGTTACTAAAAGCGGTGGATGATGTGTAAGTTGATTCAGGAAATCCAGCAATATAATTCCGAGGGAAAACCACTACGGCGTAATTTTTGAAAATAGCGCCTTCATACCTACTTCTCAATACCATAATGTTACGCAATTTCTTTGATAGTTCTCAACTTCGCTGTACTTCTATCCAAGATGATCAGTTAAATTTATTCACCTCTGATTCAGATTGATAAATGGCTCAAATTCTTTTGGATGAAATGAAAGACTTTAAATACACAACAATCATTTATGTGACGTACGTTTTTAACTTATAAACACTTATCACCACAACAGATACTAACTTCCATGATATGCTCTTATAACAGTTCCTCTGATATTAGGCGAGTGTGAACTCATTCAAGCTTTTAACAATACTTCAATGACCCAGAAAGAATTTAATCATGTTATGTTTTTGGCAATCTAAGCTCGAGTGCGAACAGTCCTTCACGATTTTATTCATTCCAGATCTTACATTTAGTAGCAGTGGGTCGACAATGCCAGCTTTATTGAACAAGAAGAAAGGGAAGACTTAATGAAGAAAAATATCTTGAATGCTCAAGAGCATGTCAACTTTCTTCTTTAAAGACTACCGAGATGTTGCTTCGACCATCTTAGCCGGTGACTTATTTCAGAATTACACCTCTCGTAAGGAGTAGCATGTGTGTTTACAGTATATTCAGCTCCGTTGTGCTCTTGATCTCTAAGTATTGTTTGCAAATTTTGTGTTCTTGTTACTGGTGGAGGCGGAAGTTGCACGAGTCAGTGGTATAAGAAAAGCTTTTAATGTCTACTAGTAACCATTGCTGCCAACTAATTGGTTGAGAAAGTTGCGATGTGACAGTAATTTTAACAATTGTCTCAGGGTAAACTGCGCTAGGTTGGATGAGAAGAATTAATTAACGAAAAGCTTTGGAATGAAGAATATAAGGCGTCTATATGTTTTTATTCCGCAACTGAGTTCATTTTCCTCTCAGAAGGACAAACAATTTTGGAAGTTTTGCGAAACTAAGCTCAATTTGCGGATAATTAACGGTCGATGAGAAATATTAGTTTGAACAAACAAATAAGCCACTAGACTAAAAATCGTTTTATTAGTCAGATAACATACTTTCGTCCAAGTACCGATATCACCAGTATGCAACCAGCCATCTTTATCAATGAGCTGTTTTGTAGTTTCTTCATCTTCGTAATAGCCTTGAGTACAATTTGGGCCTTTGATACACACCTGTAAAATTGGTAGGAAAACAAATGAAATCAAAAAGTGAAACCGTAGATTCATATCGGTGTATAAACCATCTGATATATTATCTAGGAAAAATTTGATTGTTTTCGTTGCAAACGACTATCAAACGAAGATTAACAGTACTGAACTAAAATAACTTTAATGACAAAATTCATGAATCATAGAATAAGATGCAACGAATACTTTTGACTAACAAGTAAGCGTTTGAGCATGAAGCAATTTTGAACCAACTTATATGTGCAAGATCGTTGGATCACAGCATTGTCATTCCACCGCCGATGCCAACAACAACAAGTGTGTCTCAAAAATCCACAAGTCTTTTTGAAAGGACAATTGCAAGTTATTTATATACTAGTTACTCGTTTACCAAGTACAAGTTCATGTATTCAGCATTGGGGCTAGTGATAATAAATTGATTCTCAAACGAAAGTAAGTACAGCGTATTTCGTGTTTTGCCATTTCATTGATAACAGATAAGGCTGATATACAAAGAGTAAAATAGTAAACTAACATCAAATACACGAATTTGTTCTATCAATCCATTCATTTTTCATTTATCTAAATGTGAACCATTCAGTTGGTTTGATGAATTTACCTAGGGAAAAAGTAAACCACATGGTTCTTCTATGGGGGTTCATAGTTTTAAATGTTTACTTAATGGACAGTAATTTCCTTGATCTAGAGTTATACACATTTGCTTATTGATACTGGACATAGGGAATCTTCGTAATCGTTTGAAAGGAATTTTGTATTTTTTTGAGTAAATTAGGGTGATTAGCTTAACTAGGTTAATTTATTCATAGATTAACGTGAGATGAGGATCTAATAAAAACCTGAGAGGATCGCGTTGCTCTAGCTAAAGATTCTTCACTAGTGAATGAAAACTTGACTATCACACTAGTGACTGCTATCAGTTCGCGATGGTAATTATTTTTAAATCAAACATCATATTAATGGAGCACTCTGTAGTAATAAAACATTTTATCGTTTAAACGATTACGTAACGACCAGTTTGCAGGAAGCCAATAAGGAATATCAGGTTCACAGATTTTTACGAGAAAGAACGAAACCTAATTTCTTGAATGTCACAAATTTCTTGCGCTTCATACATTTTACACTAACGAAAATGAACCAATTTTCGAAAGATTAGGCGTGAATTTCTTTGTCTAGGCCACCAATCCACTGCGTAATTTATAGATAAAGAATACTTACTTCACCCATTTTCATCTTTTCAACACTGATACCCATACAAGGTACATCTACCAGTTTGGCTGAAACTCCTGGAATAAGTGCACCTACATGATCCAGATTTTTATCGCCGAACAGTGTAATACTAACAACACCACATGATTCACTCAAACCGTAGCCAACTACTACCTATTATAAATAGTTTGAAAAAGATGTTTACATCAAAGGAATTGGTTGTGAATACAGTGGATGAGTACAGTAAGAACGAAATTCATTAGTTAAGAAATATGTCATTTCTAGTTGGTTTAATTTTTAAATAGATAGTGAGTTCACAAATATGATCGATGTGACTTTTTTCAAGGTACATGTGCATGGAACAACCCCCAAAATATAGTTGTCCTATGAGTACAAATGATAATATTCGGTTATCTAATCTATAGTATAAACAGGTTCAAATTTATATTTGATGTACTTTTTAATCCAGGAACAGACAATTCACTTTTTTCCTAATGAAACTCAAACAGGATTATTTTGAAAGGTGTTTAGATTAAATAGGTGGGGTGTGATAATTGTTCAGAAATAAGTAGTGTTCTTAGGCTAAATAATAGTACATTTGTAGGCATAGATTTTAACTGTAGATAAATTCACTGTGAGCTACTCTGTGTTAGTGAATATAGTGATTTATTCGCCTTTGTCACATTTTCAACAGATCTGATTAATTCTATCTATATTTATCCGTTGGGTTGACTGAAATGGATTATCCATTGTACAATAATAATGAATAAATCGAAAGAAATTTTCTCAGTGTTTAAGAACAACTGCATACCAATTATACGTTAAATAAGTTCATAAAATGATGCTATAATGGCAGTTATTGCAACTGATTAAATAAATGATGAAAAATTTACTACACAGTACAGACATTATTATTATGTTGCTGATATGAATAATATTTTATCGCCTAAATCGAAACCTGTTATTTTTTAAATTTTAAATAATTATGTGGGCTAGGATACGGCCTACATGCCCGAATCGAGGGAGTTGGATTTCTTAGGGGCCTACTCCTTGGGCCTTTGATCTGAAGGTCCGATCCACAATTCACCCTGTTAACTTTTATTGCTGAAAATGAAAATAATTGAACCCAATGAGTATTGTGAAAGCTATTCTATTTGGCGTATTTCCAGGAATGTTTGACAAATTACACGTTTGTTTACCATCAGGTCTCTAAAGGTAACTAGTAAAATTCCCAAGGTTCAAGTTCAGGTTATCGAAACTTATATATGTGACTAAGAGATCAGATTTTTAATTAGCAATCAGAAAATCAAATAGCGATGCCATGAATAAGTAACTTTTTTATAGCTATTAGAGACCATGACTAACTCTTTAATGTGCCTTGGTACAGTCGAAAGTTGGGAAAGTTGGCTCTCCCTCTCTAAGTTAGTAACATGCTCAAACCTGCATAGTCAGTGCAAGGGAAGTCCTACTCTGCCTTCTCGTGGCACGAATGTTGTCCACGAAATCAATAGGATGAAAAGCAAACATACGACGCTCTGACTATGTTGGTGGGTACGGAGGATCCACCTAGATTCGGAAAACCCTAATTTAAAGCCAACGATACCCATGGGTTCTAGTATTATGAGGCGATAAATGATGTGTAAGCCTATTGTTGGTTTCCAGTTGGCACGGGGTTGAAGATGTAGGTCGGGGAATGAAACCCTAAGAAAACTTACTCTCTAGGTTCCGCCGTCCGGGCCCAAACACGAATCCAATAATTTATGTGGCGGATAAATGTTACGATGCCCCGTTGTACTAATAACTCTGTGTATTCTACAACAATTTTCCGTATCTTTTAGTTAAAACACTTTTGCACTCTAAGAATATTCTTATTTAATAGTTTCCTTCAATGTGCTCTTTTCTAAATTTAGTTTACGTTGCAGCATCGCTGTAGAGCATTATTATTCGCGTGGCTTAATAGATCTGGGTTTAAATATAAATGGCAGTTATGAGGACTAATTTAAACCAGGATCATTCGGTCAGTGAAATATAAAAGTGACTAAAATTGAGGTATAATGATTAGTTTTTATGTCCCTTTTTGACATGAATGATAGGTCTGCTGAATTCTATTTGTTGAATGATTCAGTGAAACCTATCAAATTATGTGGAAACAATATTTCTTACAAACAGAAAATTGCGATTAACCCATGATTAATGAGTGTTCTAGTGCCGAAAAACATGGGATAAGCGAAAAAGAACATCCACTTACTGGACAGCCAAAAACTCCCCGAGTAAAACGTAAAATTTCACTCGTAATAGGAGCACTACCAGAGACTATCACCTTGACACGACCACCTAAAGTTCGTCTAATTTTATTGAAGAAAATAAAGTCCCAAATAGTTGAATTGTTGTAAATATTTCTGTAATAATAACAGAGATGATAACAATAGTAGTGATTACAATAATTAAGCTATGCAAGAAAAATATTTGTTTAATGGTACCGTAATAAAAAAGTTATTTGTTTCCTGGTGTTTCAGTTTTATAAAGCGAAAAAGCTGACTAACAGATTAAATAAAGGTTAAAAATGAGGCGATAAACCCTGATCTGTAATATAATATATATATATACTGAAATAATCGAGCGAGGAACCATTTACCCTGAATGATCACACTAAGTTAATTTACATAACAATAGTTAAAAAAGAACATGAGATAGATCAAGACAACTAGAACTATCAGGTGAACACAAAGAATGTGCATTAGTTTACATTACCACACAATTAGTACACAAAAGTAAAATTGTCAAAGACGATCCCAGAATAGTAGAGGTAATAACAGGTTTAGCATTAAAAGAAAAGATTAGGCATCTAAGATAAAATTCGAGAAAAAAGGGAAAACAGTTAGTATGATTTGAAAATAAAAGTGATCTAGTTTTCGCGCATGCTTCTTTAAGAAAGCACATCTTCACAATCTGAATTCGAGTTCACATCTATTATCTTATCCGACTGTCGAATCCTTCGCATACGGGTTTAACGAATTTTAGTTGTACAACTGTAGAATACTGGTAGTTTCATATGATACACAGTTTGAATATTCACGAAATCTGATAGTGAGTTGACCAATGTGAAAGCCGCAGAATAAAAGGATAGTGAAAAAATAACATTTACGGTAAACTCGGATATTAGGGAATAACACATAGTTTTGAAATCGTTAAAAGAAGAACATTTGCAGTTAGGAGCATACAATTTCGATACTAAACAGAATTCACTGGTTAAATCTGATTCCTTTTAATTTCACCAAGATGGGATGGATACTACTTACAAACAGGTTTATAAATAATATGTAATAGAACATCTCTCAGAAGTTACTTCTGAAGAGATGGTAGGATCCAAACAAATGACGCAATTTATCTTTCGAAGACCAGAAAACAAGTGAAGGAAGAAAGCTAGAAATTCGATTTCCTTATAAACGAAATCTTGAAGATAAAGAATACACATTTTGCTAGTAAACCGCAACTCATACAAATACACCGACACCGTTTGATCTAAAGTCTTCCCTATAAATACAGCTGCCGACATTTTCACAAAACTTTCATGACCCTCTAATGTTTATTAAGCAGAGCTGTGAATGCACAATCAGTTGGATATTTTGAATACAATAAAATGGAATAAACAAAATTGTGAGTAAAAGAACAAACAAACAATTACTAAGAGGACAACTATGATGAATTGCCTCAAAAACATAAACATAAGTAATTTGAATATCTCAAAGCAATAAACACCTTTACCATGAGTTTTCTATTTTACAAGAGCTAGTTATGCTTCTTTGGATAGCATTAGTGGGACATCTTGTGCTTGTGGGGGTATTTCGATTTTCATAACCGGAATACATCTCTTCCGTAGCCAGGTTTTTTTCTGTCTGGTCGGTGTCCGATAGGTCTTGTTCATAACAGATAGAATGGAGTTGAATCTTCTCACTTCAGCAACTATTCGAATAACATTCCTGGCTTTCATCAATGTCAGTACTTTCCAAGTAGCAATATCAACTACTGCTGTTGTTATCAGAAAGCGCATCAAGATCGTGATTTTCAAAGAACCTAGGCTTTGATCATCAGGCGTAACAACTCTTCTGTATGATAAAAAATTAACTTTCAGAGCACAGTTTATCTGGCTTTCGCTGCTTTGCGGAGTTTGCTTCTTCCTAAGCGTGGTTGTCAACTACATGACCAACCAACTTCCTTTACCCAGGTTTAGGATCGGCAGTAGCTAACAAAAGGGCTTTCGGATGGGTCTAAAAGCACTACAACACTGGTCTTCTGATCTTAAATTGGTTGCACCTATCAGAGCATTAACTCTAAACGAAGTGATATCATTCATCGACGCAAATAATCTTCTGAAAGTGAATAATTGAAGCTCAGAACATATTCGTCCTACAAATACTATATATCCTTCACCAATCCTGTCTGTTGTTGTATCCGGGTATGTAATTGCATTGCATTCCGGGTAGCCAACTTCCACGTTCGAATAGATTCTGTTGAGTCTTCAGTCTTATTGCTTGTACTTTGAAACGGTAACCACTAAAACTCCCAAGACGCATAGTAAGAACACGAACGACTGATGCAATCAAGATTTATTGTCTACGCAAAAATACGCCTCCAAACAAGTCCCAAAACGACATCATCATTAGGTAAAAATAGAATTTTCACAGCTGAAATCACAAACTTATCTTAGCTAGACCACCATAAATCTCCTATACTAGTAAATATATGATTTTTTACACATTGTTAACTTCTACACACATTTTATTATAACGCATATTAGGGGGAAATATACATAGGGTCACTGTAAAACCACATACTAAATTCAGTTGGCCTGAATTGATAAAGCAAATATAATTTTCAATGAAGGAAGGTTTGAATTTGTGATATTAGACTAAGTGTACACTGAGTTGTTACCGATAATATTGACTAAATTGAAAAGGCTATGTAATTTAAAAGATTATTGGTTATTTGTTGTTTTATATAAATTAACTGTGACTATTTTTCCTCTGCAGACATTAATATTATTCCCTGGTGAACTAGAGATTTTCAAACATTGAATTATGTTGACTGGATTTATATTCCCACTTTGGTTTATCGTTTATGAGAATACACTGAAATAAAAATACTTTACTGACTACTTTTGAATATTACCTGTATCCTTTACTGGTCTTTATTACTTATTAAAAAAACTCATAATCAACCATCACTCTCATTCCAATTTATAACAGTTGAAAAACGCTCACTAAACCGTACTATTTACTTCAACAGTATCCATTATGAAGTCATTCCAAGATACACTAGCAACTCTGTATCGAAACGTAGAAACATTATACTACCGTACCGTGTTGAAAATTCTAGAATGTTACCTATTTATTTGAGTAGTCACAAACCCGCTTCCATAGGGCTGCTATACTAAACGTCAAGTTTAGACATAAAGTCAAATGAATTAACACTTTATGTAGACTTGTTAAGCCTAACCTTATTTATTTGTTGTGTCTATTACGTTGAGTCACCAAAACTATCACAGGAAAACTAGAAACTCAAGTATTTCGGAAGTCAACCCATACGGACGTTTTTCTCAACTACGGTAGCAACAACCCAAGAACTCACAAAATCAACTTCATACGAACTTTGTTCAAGAGAGCGAAGACGCACTGCATCACATAAGAAGCACTAAAAAACGAGGAAAAATATCTGATGACCATCTTCTAACAAACGGGAATCCACGCTTCATCAAAAAACATCAACAGAAGCGAAATCAAGTGCAGGAACCAATAAACGGATAATCCTACCATACATAAAAGACATATCGGAGCATACAGCACCACTACTGAGGAAGAAAAACGAAATATCATCTACAAAATAAATTGCTCAGACTGTGAAACACACTATTTAGGACAAAGTGGACGGCCTCTTCAGCTTTGTTTACGTGAACACCAATTAGCAGTCAAACGCTACGAAAACTCTTCGCTTATATCAATACACACCGACAATTATGGACATACATTCGATTGAAACAATGTGGAAATACTGGATAGGGGGAGGACAAAGAACACTAGAGAATTTTTAGATACTTGATCATCAGGTCAATCAGCAATCAACAAACACATCGATATTGACCCAATTTATCAACCAATCAGGAAAACCATAGGTGACATAGAATCAAGGAACGGTTCAAGAGCGGGAGACAATCGAAACAAATGTCCGAAAAACGACAGGTTTAAGGTCAACAGTAACCAACCAAGATTGAGGTTAATAGAACGGCTTGCAGGTTAAATGTGGAGAAGTTCGAATACTTCCCTTCTATCTGAAGTTGTTCAGGAGAGCAATGAAAGCTCCACAAGCAAAACGCTCGGCTTATAGAACGAAAGTTCACCATAACCATCCACCTAAGCTAAAAATTTCCTTTACCATGTCACATAAAACTTTATGAGCAAATGGGTATTTAAATTTACTTAACTGATGTTGGAACTTCGCCTAATGCCCCTCTGGAGCTACTACTGGTCCCAAGCCCAGATGAATAAGTACGGTTGGGCATGGGATTGGCGACCCCAAACCGTAGAAAACTAATTCGCTTAAAAAAACGCTAACTGGGAAAAATAATTCCAATCATTTTAACTCTGCCCTGGGAGTTAGGTCTTCATTCAGGAGAGTTATAAAGTCTCATGATGAAACCCGAGTTTCCTCGGAAGTCATGAGACCGATGCTTCTTCGGACAACCAGAGCAAGCCTTCTTTTACGTACATGGAATGTTCGAATATTGTAGGAGACAGCGAAACTATTCCATGTTGCTGCAGAAATGAAAATATACAACCTCGAGGTGCTTGGAATCAGTGAAATGCATCCGACGCAGGTTGGACAACTAAGACTAGCTTCAGGGGAACTGCTGTTATACTCTGGTCATGAAGAAGAAAATGCTTCACATACACAAAGAGTTGTACTGATGTTGTCCAAGCAAGCACAAAAGGCACCTATATGATGGGAATCTCATGGACCCAGGATCATCAAAGCATCCTTCCAAAACAAAAAGGGTATTACAATGAAGGTCATCTAATGCTATGCATCTACCAACGGAAAAGCGAGATTCTCCGATACAACACGACATGCGCCAACCAAATCACAGTTGATGGAAATGGCTTGAAGGACGTGAAAACCTTTACATATCTGGGCAGCATCATCGACCAGCAAGGTGGATCTGATGCAGATGTGAAGGTACAGATCGGGAAAGCAAGGGCTAAATTTTTACAATTGAAGAACATTTGTGAAACATTGGTCGGCGCCCTATGCTCCATTGGGGTTAACAGGAGTAAGTAAGTAACTGATATTGGGTTAGATCATTGTTATTAATATTCTTATTGTTATTATAATAAGTGAAAATGTGTGTGGACATACATTTATAAGAAGGAGTAATCAAACACTGCAACCACGGATTATGGGGCGTGAGAAGTATAAAACCATGTTAATGGAGAGTAAGACATCAATACACCAATACAACTGTTAAAAACTGTATAAAAGTTGTGAAGAGCGGATTAATAGACTTATAGATATTAGAGGTATTCGCAAATTCAAGTAAGTCCCCACCCCTTATGAGTAAAGAAAAAATTCGTCGTAAACTTGAATTTGCCTTAGTCATTTTCAAGCCATTTTATAGCTTTGAACAGTGTGAATTTTATATAAGACAACTTGACAAGTATAGGTGTGATCGAATTTTTTGAAATTTATAACGCAAATACTTCATTTTTTAGATTAAATCAGCTTTTCATCGATAGAGAAATGCTTGAGTTCACAAAAGGTTTGCAAATTTGTTTTACAGATACACAGAAAAGTAAATGATTTGCTTATGTTTGAATGGTGTTTCTTCCTTTTGTTATTTCATTTTTACAAACAATACCTAAAAGTCATTGAAAACAAACCTAATTACAATCTTTCAATTCGAAAGGTCATGTGATATTCTTGCTTCAGATAAGAAAGCCACCCAGTGAGAATAACAACAGGTGTTATTATGGTACGGACTCAAGTATATTAAGTAAAAGAAAGACCACCAGAAGAAGAAGACCACCACTGGCCTCTATCCTGAGACATGTTTGATAACATATCACCATCACTGAGACCCCAAAAGAGGAGTCGTGAAGGACCAACAGATTTCAGTCCTGAGCAGCCTCCTTTCATACAGCGACATCATGCTATGTACTGACCACCTATGTAAACTCATCATAAATTATCAAGATTGACACCGATTGGTTACTCTGACGGCGTTGATTACATCTGACATTTCACAACTAACACATAAAAATGATGGTCACTACTAATGAAGACAATAAGGGCTGATGTGTACACTATAAACCTACGTGCTTGAGAGATTTGGAAAAGAAACTTATAAAAAATGGATCAACTAATCACTATAGATAAGATAACCAAATAGACAGCTAAAAAATTACTTTTAGGAAGCATATAAGTAGACTACAAAACGCTAATAATAAGGAAGAAACATTAAGTTAAACACTTGCATAACTGGTTTAAGGGTAGTGATAGTGTAAATTACTTACTTTTCCTGTTCTGCAACTTTCGATTCAACTGCATAATTGAATATGTTAGTTAGTAAAGGAACAGACGAGACCTTCGCCATTGTAACAGAATACAATCGAGATAAAACACGAGGAACAGTGAAAAAGTAGTGCGGTTTAACTGCTTGTAAATCGGCTAGTAATCCTTGAACATTTTTGGTCAGAAAACCGATTCTCGCGCCAACCAAAAGAGTAGATAGCTTTATGCAAAGAAAATAACGAAGTAAAAATCACAAGTGGAAGATGGAAATTGTCTGGAGATATTTATGTAGAGAAAATGTATCACACTGAAACTATATCATAAAAGGACAACCATAGTTGAAAGGTTAGTGAACCAGTAACCATGTGGCGGGGTTTGAAACTCCTTTTAGGTTTATTAGTCATTATTTATATATGCTAGAGTTATCAGTCCAAAATATTCATGATAGATGTTACAGATAGCGGAAAGGATAATTAGCAATGGTACGTTCAATTTTTTAAAGCAAAGACTATAAAACATTGAATAACTGAAAATAGTCGATATGCACATTAGTCCATGTTCAACTTTTGAGATGGAAATGATGGGTCATATTATAATTGACTCTATTCGGATATTTATGTTGATGATGAACGCCAGAAAAGTAAGATGAATTAACATGATCAATATGGTTTTTTCTACTAGAATAAATGACGCTAAGTAATTTCATCTTAATAAAAAAGTAATACCATGACAAACGAGATAATAATAGTTCCAACCGTTCGTCAGTCATAAACAACGCAGGAGATGGCTCAGATATATAATAATTCAGGCTGCTAACGGGATGAAGTTAAAAGTAAAATTACCAAAGTATTTAGAATAATGGTAGCTAAGAATGTTAAAGAAAGGGAATATGGTCTGAAGAAATGAGTTAAACATGGAAAATTAATGAAACTCAAAACCAAATAATTAATGGATCCATTTAGGTTACTGTGGCTCATTTTGAATATGATCACCAGATACTGATGACGATCAGAACACAAATTTAAACAAGGTGGTCTGCACCCAATCATAGAGCTGACACCTTCCACCGATCATGGACCACATATTTTTCAGGTCCTACCACGTCAAGCTGGTAGATTGGGAGTCAGTAAAACTAAAAGCAGAAACTCAAGGTCTGAGGGTGAAGTCGTACTGCTCACGGCAGAGATATGAGATCAGTAAAGTGTTTCACTCGCACAACCTATATGTGTAGCCATGATGCCTTACAACAGTAGGACGATGTAAAAAAGGTCGACCCTGAAAATGTCACAAATCACGATTTTCTGTGTGTAGCGGTGAGGCCTTTTGAAGCACGGAGCTAATACGTCAAAAACATCCCATCGAATGACCGTGCGCAACTGGCCTCAAACAGTTGTCCTCGTATTATTCGGTCACGCTCAGAGGACAAAGCAGCAGCAGCAGAGATTCCAGAGGAGGCAATGAAAGAAAACGTGGCAGCAACTGCAAAAATATTTAACATTCTCTTCAACAAGATTTGGGATGAAGAACAAGTACCAACAGATTGGAAAGAAGGATACCTCATCAAAATACCAAAGAAAGGCGATCTCAGCGAGTGTGAGAACTACAGAGGCATCACCACGCAGTCTTCAACAGGGTGTTGTTAAACAGAATGAAGGACTCTGTAGACGCCCAGCCTCGAGATCAACGAGCTGGAATCCGTAAGGATCGATCGTGTACAGACCAAATTGCAACATTACGCATCATTGTAGAACAGTTAATTGAACCGGTTGTTGAAGACTTTGGTTGACATGGCTAAAAGTCGTTTGCAATGATACAGGTGAATCCATTCTTTATTTTCCTCTAAATCTTACATTCCTGAATTTGTCATAATTTCTTCCGCCGATTTATATTTACTTCAGTATTATTTTTGACGCTTAATTTCTTCCATTTTTAGTAATACTGGTTTTTGCCTTGACCGGACAGTGATCAGGAAACTTGAAATGCTATACGCACGTATCAACTTCGATGTTTTGATTGACTGAGTGGTTAGTCGTTACTGAAGCGTTGTTGAATGTGTAGTAATTCGATGGGAATTAACACGAAGACTTACGGTTAAATTAACTTTACAGATTTTACCATTCAGTAACGATGCATTACCAACGTTGATGTTGTACGCAATTACGCTTTTGGTCCGTGAATAACAATCTGTTCTTCTTATAACCATTCGCAATTGCGTTTGGTTTAACAATTACTGAACAGGTACAGAATTATTCCATTTTCCATTTCCATTTACGCCTGTAACCCCCAATTGAGCATAGGCTACCCACCAGTTTTCTCCAACCAACTCTGTCCTGGACTTCCCTTTCCAATTCTGTCCAGTATTTGTTCATTCCTCTCATTTCTTTCTCTATTTCTCGGCGCAATGTGTTCCTTGGTCTTCCTCTTTTCCTTCTGCCTTGAGAGTTCAAAGTGAGGGCTTGTCTTGTGACGCAGTTAGGTGCTTTTAGCAGTGTGTGTCCTAACCACTCCACCGCTTCTTCCCCATTTCCTCCTCCACTGGAATCTGGATTGTTTTCTCCCACAGTACGTTGTTTCTGATCGTGTCTGGCCAACGAATCAGAAGTATTTTGCGTAGAATACTGTTAATAAACAATTGTATCTTCTGGATGATGGCTTCGGTAGTTCTCCAAGTTTCCGCTCCATACAGTAGAACTGTCTTCACATTTGTATTGAAAATCCTGATTTTGATTTTGGTTGAAAGTTGTTTGCAGTTCCAGTTATTAATCAACTGTAGAAATGCAGCCCTTGCTTTGCCGATCCGCGCACTCACATCTGCATCGCATCCACCTTGATTGTCGATGATGCTCCCCAGATATGTAAAGGTGTTAACGTCCTCCAGGGCATCTCCATCAAGAGTGATTTGGTTGGTGCATGTTGTGTTGCGTCGGAGACTTTTGCTTTTCCCTTCATGTATGTTGAAACCTGCAGCTGCAGAGGCTGCTGCTACACTGGTCGTCTTCCCTTGCATTTGTTGTTAAGTGGGTGATAGAAGAGCTAAATCATCTGCGAAGTCCAGATCGTCCAGCTGCGTTCTAGCTGTCCACTGAATACCGTGCTTCACTCCATATGTCGACGTCCTCATAATCCAGTCGATCACCAGGAGAAAGAGAAAGGGTGAGAGTAAGCAAACTTGTCTGACACCGGTCTTCACCTAGAAAGAGTCTGTTAGATGTCCTCCGTGCACGATTTTGCAGTTGAATCCATCATAAGAATTCCGTATGATGTTAACTATTTTCTCAGGCACACCGTAGTGTCGAAGAAGCCTACATGGTGTGTTTTCCTATCAACGCTATCAAATGCTTTCTCGTAGTCGATGAAGTTGATGTGGAGTGGTGAGTTCCATTCAATTGATTGTTCCACAATGATCCGTAATGTAGCAATTTGGTCAGTACACGATCGATCCTTACGGAATCCAGCCTATTGATCTCGAAGTTGGGCGTCAACGTAGTCTTTCATTCTGTTTAACAATACCCTGTTGAAGACTTTACCTGGTATTGAGAGAAGAGTGATGCTTCTGTAGTTCTCACACTTGCTGAGATCGCCTTTCTTTGGTATTTTGATCAGGTATCCTTCCTTCCGATCTAATGGAACTTGTTCCTCATCCCAAATCTTCTTGAAGAGGATGTGAAGTATTTTCGCAGTTGCTTCTACATCTGCTTTCATTGCCTCTGCTGGAATGTTGTCTGGTCCTGCTGCTTTGCCACTCTTGATTTGTCTGATGGCCATACTGATCTCCTCAATCGTAGGTGCGCCCATATTAATTGGGTGGACTGTGGATGCTGCTTCGATTTTCGGTGAGTTCAGTGGAGCCGGTCGATCCAAGAGTTCCTTAAAGTGCTCTACCCACCTATTTCGCTGTTCTTCAGTGTTGCTGATTACTTTGCCTTCCTTGCTTTTCACTGGTCGTTCTGGTTTACGATGGTTTCCAGCGAAAATCTTTGTTGTATCGCACAATTGTCTCAAGTGTCCGTCTCTTGCAGCCTTTTCCGCCATCACTGCTACATCTTCCACATATTTTCGTTTGTCAGCTCTGATGCTCTTCTTCACGTCCCTGTTTGCTTATGTGTATGCAGCTTGTGCCTTAACTTTCTCTGCTCTTTTTCGGCTGACATTCACTGCTGCCTTCTTGTTCCTCCTTTCTTCATTTTGTTCAAGAGTATCAACAGAAATCCATTCCTTGTGATGGTGCCCCATGTGACACAGAATCTCCTGACATGTTGAAGCGAATTCGTTGAGTTTTACGGTATCCCGAAGAAAGGCCGTATTAAATTTGTGTGATGATGTCTGCCCCGTTGTCCAGTGCTTCTTGAGTTTCAGTCTTATTTTAGCGACCAGCAAGTGGTGATCTGAGGCTATGTCAGCTCCTCTCCTGGTTCTCACATCCTCCATTGTCCTGAACTTTTTGTTGATACAGATATGGTCGATTTAGTTCTGAGTAGTGTGATCCGATGAAATCCATGTAGCGTGGTGTACGCGTTTGTGCGGGAATATTGTGCCACCGATGACCAGTTTGTTGAAGGCACATAGGTTTGCGAACCTCTCACCGTTTTCGTTCCCTTCTCCTAGTCCATGTCGTCGCATAATGTCTTTATATCCAGTGTTGTCCATGCCAACCTTGTCATTCAGGTCTCCCATAAGAATCATCAAATCCTTTGGTGAGCATCTATCGACGATTGACTGCAGCCTTTCGTAGAACTGATCTTTAACGTCGTCATTGAAAGATGCATAGCATTGGATGACGTTCATTGTGATTTCCTCTTTCTTTGTTTTGAAGGATGTTTTAATGATCCTGTGTCCATGAGATTCCCATCCTATCAGTGCCTTTTGTGCTTGTTTGGACAGCATCAGTGCAACTCATTGTATATGTGAAGCAGTTTCCTCTTCATGACCAGAGTATAACAGCAGTTTCCCTGAAGCCAGTCTCAGTTCTCCTACCTGTGTCCAATGTGTTTCACTGATGCCGAGCACCTCCATGTTGTATATTTTCATTTCTGCCGCAACTTGAAATAGTCTTCCAGTCTCCAACAATGTACGAACGTTCCATGTGCTTAAAAGAATGCTTGTTCTGGTCGTCAGAAGAGGCAATGGCCCCGTGACTTCCGATGGAACTCCGATTTTATCACGCGACGTCATAATTCTTCTTCCAACTCACAGGGCAGAGTTAAAATGGTTTGAATTATTTTTTCTGGTTAGCGTTTTTTTGGCAAGTTAGTTTTTGACGGAATGGGGTCGCCAACCCCATACCCAACCCTCCGTCCCGAAAGTTCTACTGGCGGAGTTTATAGAATTATTAGACTCTGTTAATACGTTTAACCGCGATAAACAATTACCAGGATATCGAACAGAGACCTCCCTAAGGGTATCTTAACTAATGTTGATTGATTTTCAATTAACTGGTGGAATAATAAACGATAGTACCCTATCTAAGCTAAATTTATGCAAACTATCTACATAGACTACGTACACAGATGACAAAGCTACATTTCATGCATTGATTTATATCGAGGATTTTCTTCTAAACGGCTCAATTTATAAGCAAAACTTCTGTAACGACGACAAAGTACTTTTAATAATGAGAACATAATTTCTCAATAAGTTCCCAGTCCATCATTCTTGCACTATTTGGGGGAATAAAAATCTAAATAAATTTTTTTATGAAACATGAAGTTGCACAATACGCTAAAAATATTTCACTTCTGTAATATACAAAGAAACTAAAACATTAGACTTTAGAGTTCAAATAACTTACAGAAATCAACTGTTCCATTACATGAGCCAAGGGTAGATAAGATAAGTGTGAAGCATCATTATTGAAGATCTGTAAATGTATAAAATACCAGTCATATAACATAATTACAGTAAAATGGACATTGTAAGGTCGGGTATAACGAGGAAATATTGAGTGATTAGTAGACAAGATAGTGACATAGAAACGGATTTAAATAAAGGGTTCATACTTTAAAATAATTAACTAGAACTCGAGAAACAAAGCAGAAGAGTTACTTCATTTGACAGTTTAAATTCTAAACATAGATAGGAATTACATATAAAAATTGAAACTGATTACAAAAGTACTGATCTGAAACATACAAACTGCAAAATAAATCAATATGATACATTATACATTCATTAACAACTTTAGGACAGTCAAATATTTCATTATTATCCACCTGAGTAGAATAATTCAGAAACAGAAAAATGGAATAAAACAAATTGTGAGTAAAAGAACAAACAAACAATTACTAAGAGGACAACTATGATGAATTGCCTCAAAAACATAAACATAAGTAATTTGAATATCTCAAAGCAATAAACACCTTTACCATGAGTTTTCTATTTTACAAGAGCTAGTTATGCTTCTTTGGATAGCATTAGTGGGACATCTTGTGCTTGTGGGGGTATTTCGATTTTCATAACCGGAATACATCTCTTCCGTAGCCAGGTTTTTTTCTGTCTGGTCGGTGTCCGATAGGTCTTGTTCATAACAGATAGAATGGAGTTGAATCTTCTCACTTCAGCAACTATTCGAATAACATTCCTGGCTTTCATCAATGTCAGTACTTTCCAAGTAGCAATATCAACTACTGCTGTTGTTATCAGAAAGCGCATCAAGATCGTGATTTTCAAAGAACCTAGGCTTTGATCATCAGGCGTAACAACTCTTCTGTATGATAAAAAATTAACTTTCAGAGCACAGTTTATCTGGCTTTCGCTGCTTTGCGGAGTTTGCTTCTTCCTAAGCGTGGTTGTCAACTACATGACCAACCAACTTCCTTTACCCAGGTTTAGGATCGGCAGTAGCTAACAAAAGGGCTTTCGGATGGGTCTAAAAGCACTACAACACTGGTCTTCTGATCTTAAATTGGTTGCACCTATCAGAGCATTAACTCTAAACGAAGTGATATCATTCATCGACGCAAATAATCTTCTGAAAGTGAATAATTGAAGCTCAGAACATATTCGTCCTACAAATACTATATATCCTTCACCAATCCTGTCTGTTGTTGTATCCGGGTATGTAATTGCATTGCATTCCGGGTAGCCAACTTCCACGTTCGAATAGATTCTGTTGAGTCTTCAGTCTTATTGCTTGTACTTTGAAACGGTAACCACTAAAACTCCCAAGACGCATAGTAAGAACACGAACGACTGATGCAATCAAGATTTATTGTCTACGCAAAAATACGCCTCCAAACAAGTCCCAAAACGACATCATCATTAGGTAAAAATAGAATTTTCACAGCTGAAATCACAAACTTATCTTAGCTAGACCACCATAAATCTCCTATACTAGTAAATATATGATTTTTTACACATTGTTAACTTCTACACACATTTTATTATAACGCATATTAGGGGGAAATATACATAGGGTCACTGTAAAACCACATACTAAATTCAGTTGGCCTGAATTGATAAAGCAAATATAATTTTCAATGAAGGAAGGTTTGAATTTGTGATATTAGACTAAGTGTACACTGAGTTGTTACCGATAATATTGACTAAATTGAAAAGGCTATGTAATTTAAAAGATTATTGGTTATTTGTTGTTTTATATAAATTAACTGTGACTATTTTTCCTCTGCAGACATTAATATTATTCCCTGGTGAACTAGAGATTTTCAAACATTGAATTATGTTGACTGGATTTATATTCCCACTTTGGTTTATCGTTTATGAGAATACACTGAAATAAAAATACTTTACTGACTACTTTTGAATATTACCTGTATCCTTTACTGGTCTTTATTACTTATTAAAAAAACTCATAATCAACCATCACTCTCATTCCAATTTATAACAGTTGAAAAACGCTCACTAAACCGTACTATTTACTTCAACAGTATCCATTATGAAGTCATTCCAAGATACACTAGCAACTCTGTATCGAAACGTAGAAACATTATACTACCGTACCGTGTTGAAAATTCTAGAATGTTACCTATTTATTTGAGTAGTCACAAACCCGCTTCCATAGGGCTGCTATACTAAACGTCAAGTTTAGACATAAAGTCAAATGAATTAACACTTTATGTAGACTTGTTAAGCCTAACCTTATTTATTTGTTGTGTCTATTACGTTGAGTCACCAAAACTATCACAGGAAAACTAGAAACTCAAGTATTTCGGAAGTCAACCCATACGGACGTTTTTCTCAACTACGGTAGCAACAACCCAAGAACTCACAAAATCAACTTCATACGAACTTTGTTCAAGAGAGCGAAGACGCACTGCATCACATAAGAAGCACTAAAAAACGAGGAAAAATATCTGATGACCATCTTCTAACAAACGGGAATCCACGCTTCATCAAAAAACATCAACAGAAGCGAAATCAAGTGCAGGAACCAATAAACGGATAATCCTACCATACATAAAAGACATATCGGAGCATACAGCACCACTACTGAGGAAGAAAAACGAAATATCATCTACAAAATAAATTGCTCAGACTGTGAAACACACTATTTAGGACAAAGTGGACGGCCTCTTCAGCTTTGTTTACGTGAACACCAATTAGCAGTCAAACGCTACGAAAACTCTTCGCTTATATCAATACACACCGACAATTATGGACATACATTCGATTGAAACAATGTGGAAATACTGGATAGGGGGAGGACAAAGAACACTAGAGAATTTTTAGATACTTGATCATCAGGTCAATCAGCAATCAACAAACACATCGATACTGACGCAAGTCAAATGAATTAACACTTTATGTAGATTTGTTAAGCCTAGCCTTATTTATTTGTTGTGTCTATTATCACGTTGAGTTGTAGTTATTAACTTTCTTGTTTATCGGCATTTTAAATCGGATCAATAGTTTCCTAAGCAAGTGCAGCATTTCCACAACTGAAGAATAACTGGAATTCAAATCAATTTTCATCCAACTTAAAAGTCATAATTTTGAACACTGCCGTTAAAACAGTTGTAGTGTCCGGCATTGAAACGTGGAAAGCAACCACTATAATCATCGTCAAATAGTACGGGCACTTATAAACAACCTTTTATTTAAGATACTTAAGAACAATCGGGTGGAGACCATCAGTAACAATCTACTCTGGTAGAAAAAAACCCAGCTACCAGTTGAGGAGGAAATCAGTAAAGGATGCTGGAGGTGCATAGGACACACTTTCAAGAAACCATTGGATTGAATCGTAAGATGAGCTCTAACATGAAATTCTCGACGCAAAAGGAAGAGAGACAGACAAAAAACGTACGGCACCAAAAACTCGAAAAAGGAATCAAGACGATGGATAGTATTTGGTCACTACTAGAAAGGAAACCTTAAGACAGAGTTAGTTGGGGATTTCTGATTCGTGTCCGGTTTCCAAAAAGTGGCAGTGGGTCTTAGTGAGTAATTTTTTCATCGAGCCATGATATGGGATGAAATATCTAAGAATTATAGTAAAATCATAGGTAATTTTATGATGGACGTTGTACAAATTTAAAATTACTAGATCCTATAAATTTTTTTATCAGCTGAATTGACAAAAAGCCCTTAAAAGTGATCACCGATTTCTGATGAAGAATAATTCCGCGTTAATTTATCTGTTGATAAAATACGGACAGTCAATCATTTAATCAAATGATTGTAGAAGGATGTTAACACTTATTTCTTAAGCATGTTCTCGTTTAATTCAACTATTTCTTTTAAGTTGGAGAACATATAATCATCAGTGATCATTCTGGAGGAGACACTTAGCTGCTTCTGGCGTACAGTTATTTGACTACTTTACTTTTCAAGAATCACAACCAAATACTATTAGGTGTCACTGTTAGGAAAATTCACACTTCATTTGTTATTTAGAGCAAAATACTAACGTTCTAATAAACTGCAGTTTTTCAATTTTTAAGAATAGAATTACGTTAATGTAATACGTATAGCGAATTAGTTATTTCATAACTTTGTTGTTGTTTAACTTGAAACGACGAAAAGAGTAAATGACTACACTATGGATGGACAATAGATATGTTAAGAAAAATAATTCAGAATATGATGAACAGTTATTTGATAAAGGTAGAGATATTTCAATCGAAAAGGAGAAACTAGTAAATGAACTTCTAATGTAAAACACTCACGTTTCCTTCAAGTCGTTGAAATAAACTTTGAATGGTTTTCACAATACATTGATGTGTGATTTTCACTCCTTTTGGTATGCCTGCATTCAAAATAGTAATAATAGACTATAGAAACAATACATATGTATGATTACAATAATTTACAATTATTTATGTTTAAGATGTAGATGCACTCGATAATTAAAAATAAACATCTAAATTTAATACGACGAAAAAACAACAGTTGATCGATCCTCTTTTTCAATATGCACTGCACTTCTTCTTATCATTTCTCAAATTTGAAACATTATAGTCTTATTGTTATTTACCTTCGATGTCCCAGATTTACATATCAAAGAAACTTCAAGTTTGTTAATAATAATCTTAAATATTTAATTGGATAAGACATCAAAGGTTGTTGAGAAGTCGGGGGTTATCAACAGGAAACGACTAATCCAAGTACCGTTCTAGCTCGTACTCGTCAATGAGGTTTACCTAAAAGCTGGAGGGAACCTATGCTTACTACAGGATTGGAAAGCAGTTTAATCAGTTTCACATTTAGAGATATTACCATTCAGCTATTCGGGTCTACTATAGGACCTAGATTGATTACTGAATAGTAATGAGCATGCAAGACTAATATTACTAATATTAAATGCTAGAAAGCGTTGACTACAAGCCATGGCACAAATCCATGAAGTCACTGACAAGTGGACTGAGTCATGTGAGTAGGAGTATACTACCTGGTCGGGATCCACGAGATGATAGTATAGTAACCGATGGTTAGAGACCTTGAATGACATGACTCAAAACCGTTCGCAATGGCGCAGGTGCATACATTCTTTGTGTTCTCTCAAGTCCTAACCTGAATTCCTCATCACGTCTATCTTTCTCTTTCTAAATTTACCTCAATGAATTATACTTCTTGAATAATATCCTCGAACCCTAATCTCTCAGATTACTGCTAATACTTTTACTACCTCTAATACTATAGGATTTGAATTGACAATTGCATCTCTGTGCTAACGTGGTATGGCAACCTGAACTTATGTACGTACGTACAAAGTTCTACGTTCTAACCGACTGATTGACTACAAGCAAATCACAGGCTATTCTCTGAATTCATGGAATTGTTGAAGAGTAGGAGTTAGTTGGTGCCATTTATCCGCATACAAGTAATCTCTCAGAGCTGAGTATGTAACTAATTTGAATTAAATTATTTTACTCTATTTGTAATGCGGGATTATTCAAATTTTCGGTGATAAGAATTTTTCCCGGTAATGTTTTGGATTTATTGTCCTGGTCTTAAACAGCACCTTAAATATCAAGATATTTCACACAGTATGAGAATACTTATATGCTCCTTCTTATTTAGACGATGGATAGTAATAATTGTCAGATAAATTTATGTTTTTTTTCATGTCTCAGTGAAATAGATTGCGTCGAATATTAAGCGCAAACAGGACAAAAGAGAACAATATCAGAGTTTTTGAATAAAATGGTGTGGTAGAGCCATAACATTACAAATACCATATTTAAATCATAACAATAAAAAACACAAACTAATAGGGATGAAGCTATTGTTTAAAACTGTAGTACAACTGGAGACTCATCCAACATTCAAGAGATGTTTTAGTTAAGATGTCAATTGCAGAAAAAAATAACTTGAGAGTAATTCAAACTAATTTTGGGATTTATTGGCAGCATAGCAATTCCTTGGTCACCTTGGGCTGAAACTTTTCAATCTAGGGGATTTCGACCAAACAACTTGTGTAGCACTGCTTAATTTACAACTAACAAACAAATAACCGCTTATTAACTGATATATATTGGTTATTTGGACCTTCCCATCGATGTGTAGGACTAAAATTGATCAGTCTGTTTCGGTATATGTGCATCCTGTGAGGATTGCTTTGATACTATCACTAGGTTACAAGCATTTTAAACAGTGAGGGGTGGTAGCTACCTGTCGAACCCAGGACACGCGTTCCGTCCCACTGGGGACTCGTCAGCTAGATGCAGATGCATCCGTCTCTGATTAGCACGCTAATTACACGGTTAGTTTTGGAACAAATCTTTAAATAACATAGTGATGGAGAACGTTTAAAGCTAAAGAGTCAATAAACTAACCTGTACTTCCGCTTGTATAACAAACCATAAATAAACTCTCCGGTTTTGGAGTCTAAAACCCAAAAATAAATGACAGCTTTGATAAGCTGAAAAAGATACTCATATACTAATGTAATGGTGATTGAAAGGATATTACACATCAATATTGAAATTCGCTTATTTGAATTTTTTCAACAGGTGGAGTGATGAATTTTCTTGCTTAAGCATAAGTGTATGAAGGCGGCACGATAGTATTTTAGAAGTGCCGACATTGTAAATTTTAGTGTTACGTTATGTTAATGATCAAAGACGAACTGCTATGAAATCTTTAGTTATTCTCTATTAGCAAGGGTTTAAAACATTAGTTGGTGGTCATTTTGTACACGACGTAACGTTAACATTTAAGCAAAACACTAATCGACCGGTAGATCATTTCAAAGTAATAAGTCTGCTAAATGAACTTAAGATCTGATTTTCATCTGCTTCAAAGTGAGGGTAGTTATAGAGTTACTAATAACCTTGGGCTTCTGGGAGTTCCGTGAACCATATACATTCTAGTAGCGGTATGGCTAAACACCCAGTCAGAACCGAGGTACGTGATTCCGCATTTTTCAAAAAATTATGATTAGATGAAAATTTTCCGTGCGTTTTTGGCCCTCTAGACACTTTTACAAGTGATATTTTGGGACTCCCTAAACATACAGCTACTCAAATATATGCGTTCTCATTAAAGTGAACATAAATCTTGTTTGGTTCAGTAACCATGCGATAATTTTCAATGAGAAAGTATGCAGGTTTTAAAAAAATAGGAACTTTATTCTAGGTGAAGTCAGCAATAAAGCTTAATAGTACTTGTGATAACACAGACACCACCGCGTTGCAACCTTTGAATGAGAGACCTTTAAAACAACTGACTTAAATCTACTGTTACTGATGAATAATTTTAAAATAATGAGCCTCAATGGAAACAATAAACTCGAAAAGTGTACAACTGAAAACAAATCAGGATAATTTAGTAGCAAAATAAAACTCACTTCAGTGCAAATGAGCTCACCAGTACTAAACTCCTAAAATTTAAATAAACAAGTACGTAATACAAGAGATTTTCAAAAATGTCAGTCACTTCTAAGTAAACTCATGGTAAACAATTAACACGCACTGAACATCTAGATTTCAGTAGGATTGAACTATTGAATGGAAAGTTTTGAATCTTACAGAAAACAATTATTTCTAAATAACGAATGCTAGTCCATAAATCAATAGAGAGTGACTATTCTATGTAACCACTTTTGAATAATACGGATAAAGCCCCATTTTGAATAAAATTTGACTAAACCGTATATTTGACAACAGAGTTAACCACAGGAGAGAATAATATTCACAAGTGCTTCTGTACACAAATAATATTTATAACAAACTATTTTCCCGACCGTAGCTGCTACCTTGACGTGGTGGTCGGGCTTGCCTATCGTGATGACCCAACCGAGCTATACCGGCTGGAACATATGTTCCTGCAGGTCCTACCATGCCAGGCAAGTCGATTGGAGAACGATGAGACTAAAAGCAGCTACCCAAGGTCTGAGGGCGAAGTCGTACTGCTGACTACATACAGATGTGACAGCAGTAAGGTGTTTCCCTCGGACAACCAGCATCTGCAGCGATGCTGCCTTCTCACAAGGAAGCAAGGGTTAGAAAAGGTCGGCCCTAAAAATGTCACACCTCCCCTAACTCACGGATTTCCGTCTCCTTGGGTAAGGGTGCCCACTAAGGGCCTTTAAGAACGTAGTTAAACCTCTAAATACCTCTCATAAAAAGGCCGTGCGTGACCGGCCTCAAGCAGTTGTTCCTTGGGCTCTGCGGTCACGCACCAACACTAATCTATCTTCCTTTTCAGGTCCCTCAAGAAACAACCTTCCACAGTGTGGGCAGCCGGGAAGTGACAACCGCCCTCATACCCGTAACAGCACGCGAGACCAAATTGGTCAAAATCAAATCCTTCCTACGCCCCTTAGTACCTCTCTTATCTCCACGACTAACTTTTCTCACATTCATTCATCACAATGCACAGCTAATGCAGACGATACGAGTTCGCGAAACGTCGTTCCTGGTCCCCTTAAACCTCGCTCTAGACTACATGTTGGAGCATTTAATGTACGGACATTGTGTCAAATAGGGCAACAGGCTTCCTTAGCTAGGACTTTAGAATCTCGTGCCATCGATGTATGCTGCGTCTCGGAAACGCGCATACAGGATCCGAGTCGCGTCATACACTTGGCCACACCATGTCAAAATAAAGAAGCAGCTCGATTTACTCTTCGTGTATCCGGTAGCCCTGATGCTGCTTCCCGCGGTCTTGCTGGCGTAGGCATAGCATTGAGTCGTAGGGCAGAACAATTTCTCCTTGACTGGATCCCAATAGATAGTCGATTGTGCGCTGTCCGACTCAACGGGACAGTAAGGACTCGGAAAGATAGGGACAATCGCCGTTGCCTCTTCATCGTATCTGCCTATGCCCCCACTGAATGCAGTTCAGACGAGGTTAAGGATGAGTTTTACAGAAAGCTCTCGGACCTCCTCCAAAAAGCTAGGCGATCTGATATAGTAATAATGGCTGGTGACTTTAATGCTCAAGTAGGTAGACTAAGTGAGCAGGAGAGACACCTAGGTGGATGTTACGGTCTCGCGGCTCAGAGAACAGACAATGGTGACCGTCTGTTGCAAATATGCTCAGACAACCGCCTATTCTTAGAGAACACCAACTTTAGGCATAAGGAAAAGCATCTGTTGACCTGGTGACCTCCAAAGTCGTCTCAACGTTGGACTCAACTAGATCACATCGCCATCAGCCACCGATGGAGGGGTTCGATAGAGGACTGTCGCTCGTTTTGGGGGACATGTTCGGATTCAGATCATGCGCTAGTGCGAGCGCGTATTTGTTTGAAGCTTACTGGGCGTAGGAAAGACACCGTAAGAAAGCCTCTTAGGGTTTTACTTAATGATAATAAGGCGAAGAATATATTTCAGGAACAACTAGAAAGACAGTTAGGCGACCATTTAAGCGATTCCCATCCGGAAGCAGGATGGAATGATATCAAAAAGGCTGTGGAAACAGCAGTGATATCTGCTAGTAAGGTTGACCATAAGGCTAGAATGAAACCGTGGATCTCAGTAGCATCCACCGATCTGATGGATGCCCGAAAACTCATCCCACCTGGCTCTGAACATGATGAAGAACGAAGTCAACTTAGGCGCATACTTATAAAAAGCCTATGTAACGATCGCGAACAGTGGTGGGTGGCGAAAGCAAAAGCGATGGAAAAAGCAGCGGCGATCGGCAACAGTAGACAACTTTTCCGCCTTATTAAAGAAACTGGTATTAGGAATCCTAGTGTAAGTGAGACTATCTCAGAAAATGACGGGACTATTATTTATTCTCAATCCAGGAGACTGGACCGATGGGCAGAACACTTAAGGGATCAGTTCAACTGGCCTCGAGCCACTCTTCAGTTACCCACGATCTCCAGTCATCCTGAATGGCAAATCGACGTAAGTCCCCCTAGTCTTAATGAAGTTGAAAAAGCGTTAGGAAATCTGAAGCGAGGACGAGCTGCAGGTACTGATAGACTGACCCCTGAGATATTTAAGGATGGTGGTCCAGTTTTAGCAGCTAGATTGACTGAGATCTTAGGTAGAATCTGGGAATCGGACACAATCCCATCCGACTGGTCTCAATCCTTGATTGTCCCAATCTATAAGAAAGGACAAAAGTCTTCTTGTGACAATCACAGAGGAATAAGTCTAACTAACATAGTATCTAAAATATTGGCCTCAATAATACTTCGACGCTTAACGAAAGCTCGTGAAGAGCAGACTCGAGAAAACCAGTCTGGTTTTCGACCTGGACGTGGTTGTATAGACCACATCTTCACACTACGACAGGTCCTGGAACACAGACACACAATTAGGCGTCCTACAATAGTTGTTTTCCTGGACCTTAAGGTGGCATTTGACTCTGTGGATCGTGAGGTTCTGTGGCAGTGTCTGTCATTGAAAGGTGTACCAAATAAGTACATTAACCTCATACAAGCTCTCTACTCGAACACCACTGGTCGAGTGAGAGCTTATGGCGAACTGTCACCGGAATTCTCTACTTCAAGTGGTGTCCGTCAGGGATGTCCACTTTCTCCATTCTTGTTCAATTTTATCATTGACATGCTCCTAGAAATTACCTTATCCTCGTCTGAATTTTCTCGAGTAGAACTTTTACCAGGTGGCTCGCTTATTGACTTACAATATGCCGATGACATTGTCCTACTTGGTGAAGACTCTGAAAAAATGCAGAGTCTTCTGACTACCCTAAGCAACAATGCAAGCATGTTCGGGATGCGGTTTTCCCCCTCGAAGTGCAAAATGTTGCTTCAAGATTGGGTTGCATAGGCACCTGAACTAGTGATAGGGAATGAAGTAGTCGGACGTGTAGACCGCTTCACTTATCTTGGGAGTCTCATCAATGCTGATGGCCTGGTGACTGACGAAATCTCGGCACGGATACAGAAGGCTCGATTGGCTTTTGCCAACCTGCGTCACTTATGGCGTAGCCGAGATATCCGTTTGCTGACTAAAGGACGAGTGTACTGCGCAGTGGTTCGCTCCGTCTTACTTTATGGCTGTGAAACATGGCCAGTGAGAGTAGAAGATATTCGTAGGTTACTGGTTTTCGATCATAGGTGGCTTCGAAGCATTGCTCGTATATAGTGGGACAACCGAGTGAGCAACGCTGTTATTAGGAAACGGGTACTAGGTAAGAATGGCAGATCAATCGATGAAGTGGTGAAACTTCATCAGTTGAGGTGGTTGGGACATGTGTTGCGTATGCCCAACTACCGACTGCCTCGTCGAGCTTTGTTTAGTAGTGTAGGAATAGGTTGGAAGAAATCTAGGGGCGGCCAGACCAAAACATGACAGAAATCCATGAAGTCATTGACGAGTGGACTTAGCCATGTCGGTAATTGTCGACTACCTGGTTGGGGTCCACGAGATGATAATAATCGATGGCTAGAGACCTTGAATGACATGGCTCAAAATCGTTCGCAATGGCGCCAGTGCATTTATTGGTTGTGTTCTCTCAAATCCTAATCTTCTGGGTTCTTCAACACCTCTAGTTATTACTTTCTAAACTTATCTCATTGAATCATACTTCGTGAATAATATCTTCTAATCCTAACCTCTCCGATTACTTCTAATACCTTTACTACCTCTTCTACTATTGGATTTGAATTGACAACTATGTCTCTGTGCTGATGTGGTATGGCGACATGAACTGATGTACTTACGTACGAAGTTCTACGTTGCAACTGACTGACTGACTGACTGACAAACTATTTTGAAATTGCTCACCAAGTAAATAAAAAGACTACTGTATACCTTACACTAATTCCACAGCTTGTATTGTGATTTATGTTCTAAGATCCATAAGAACTTTAGTAGCTGTCATGATTTTGTATTCTATCTGATGTATCTATCACTGCGTACAGTTTAAGTGAAATACCGTAATAAACAGAAAGTAGGGATTTAATTATGAGCGACGAACACTTGTCCTATGAAACTGAAGAAAAACGAATAAATAACAGCTTACAAGTGATGTTCCAGATCGATTAGGAGGATGAATGTGTTCAGCATCCGACTTAATTATTTGTTTTTCACAGCTAAAGATCTACTACAACGGTATATAATTAATTACAGCATATGAATAATTATTTACTTGGCTAATCGGTAATATATGATAAGTAGCAATGTGACTTGATTTTTTCCAACAAGCTTGAATATATATATATATATATATATATATATATATATATATATATATATATATATATATATAAGCATTACGCCACAAAAATATCATATGAAGAATGATGTTCACTTAAGAAAACTAAGGAGACAGTGTAAATTAGCTAATCGACAACAATCAAAATTTATTCATGTAGCGTTGAATTGGGTACCTAGTAGTTTTAGCTTTCTATACCCTGCACTAATCCGTAACTTTCGACTGTTTGACCTCATTTAATGAAACAATATTCTTATAATTTGTCCAGGATGAAGAAACTTCGTTACCTAGGTACGGATGAATTTATTTACCCTTTTCTTAACCAGTATAACTTCAAATAGGTAGCAGTGAATCATGTATAGCTTTTACTGGTTCACAGAACAAACAATTGTGAAATATAAACAAACTAGGGCAGTACCCAATAGATGGTGTGACAGTCGTGAAAAAGAAAAGGTCAACAGGTAGACCGAGAATGGTAATCAAAAGAATAAAAAATGAAGAAAAAAATTACAAAAATATTTCTTTGATTTACAGCCTCAAAAAAATAACTGTAGTAAGGCGTTCTAAAAACTTAGAAGTTGATGACTACCTACTCTTAAATCTCTGTCAAATATCATAATAAATATATAATAGTGAGAATCAGTTCACTAAAAACTACAGTTACAACTGGTTGATATCTGCCAGAAAGCATGCTATCTAATTCTATGATACGAAAGTAATTAGTTAGGCTTCAATCAAAATATGAAAATACTATTGTCTCATACTAAATCAGTTAAGTCTTACAAAACATAGTTTTTTGTTATATGGTGATATTTAGCTAATATTTAATTATAAGCAGTTAGTTTTTAAGTGATTCAACTGATAAATTTATGGTCATGAAAGCCGGTCATTTGCAAGCTAGTAATAAGAAGCATCTGCCGACTAGATTAACGGACAATAAAACTAGGATTCAACATAGTAACAATAATATTAAATTTTAACCTTAATAAGAAATTTTTCGCCAGTTAGAATACACCAGTTTACTGGTAATGGCCTAAGCTCATTAGAAATTATATAGAGATAAGAACAAACAGCTAGTCATGAATAGAAAAAATAACTCGAAGTGTGTAAAAAGCAGTTGCACACTACTGATATTAAAACTAAGGTTCACTAATGGATGACTTAGTCTCATTGCTTTTTTAAAACAGGGTTGACTTATTAAATGTTACTGACGTGTTCAAAACAGAAGCGAATGAAACTCACTAAGAATTCCTCATACGTATAAATTTTCACCTTACTGTTAACTGCTGAAAAGGATGTATACTTTGTATTTGTAGACAAAGTAGGAAATAAGATAATGTGTTGTAAGGTGTCGGGCGCGGATGTGATAAGATTTTGTACCACTTCAATCGAGTCACAAAACATTATCTGGAGCTTAGCTAGATAGGAAATTAAAATTAGAACGAATAACATAAGTGTAATAAGTTTAAAAAAAACTCGGTTATCAAAATTCATATTCGGTGAAACAGGATTCAAGTGAACAATTTGTTGATTCATTGGTGGGGAAAAAGTGTATATTTAAACCACTGGTTTTCGTTATATGTATTACAGACACATTCACTGAGAATTCAAACAATGATAGGACGATATGTGTTTATCAATAATTGACATTTTCCAAAGGTCTTGTAGCTTTCTATTGTAAAACTCAGCTTCCGTAAAATCAAACGAAAAAAAAGAATTACTTTACTTATAATAGGAACGGTTCAAATGAAATCAGGAAACAGCACTTGTCATGCATGAATCATACAAGTGACTACTGAAAGACATTGGTATGTGTCTCGATTTTCATGTAAATAATATGTTTGGACAGTAGTTTTGTGTTAGAAAGTATTTTAATACCTTAAAAGAATATTACGGTATGTTTTTCAGGGGAATGCGATATTCCTGGCCTCTATAGTAAAATGATTAGATGATACGTTTTGATTGGTTCAACGTTAGTATCAGTTGTTCAATAATAATGGTATGACTATGTATTGGGGTGAATTAAAGCTGTATTAGTGAACGCCCTAAAATATTGACCTCTATTGAAGTCGATTCTCCTTACACATTTGAATAGTAATTTACTCATCAGTATTTTTATATTGCATTCACAATTAATACACTACCAGTACATACCTTAATCTAGCTTAAGCATGCTTTTAATTCCAAAATATAAGCACTAATTCCAGGCCTTTAATCCAAAGGTTTGAATACACGCTGATAATAGCATGTTTTCGACTAACCCAACGGTTAGCAACACTATCACGGACTTTAGTTTGAAGTCATACAGTCAGTGGTAGCAACTTATGTTTTCGATGTGTAGCCAATGTTCATTCATCGCATTTGTACGCAGCAATCATTGTTTTCCAATTTTCTTGACGATAATTTCGACTGAACTTCCTTTAAATATTTGCAGCCACTAGCTTAAAAGATGAGTCTTGCAACTGTGTCTATACATACATCAAATTTCACATAAATGTAACGATATACTAGATTCATTGCTCTCAAACATTGCACGATTACTGAAATTAATACCATTTCACATTGTACTGCAAATCAGAACATAGAGTTTAGAGATATTCTCTCAAAGAAACACTTATGTTTGTCGTATTCGAGTCAGTTTTGTTTGTTTGGCAATCACAGTAGCACGCATCAATATTTTTTCTACATATGAACTCAAGCTTACACGTGCCTGTAAGAACTTACACGATAGTTTTATCTTAAATCTTGATTTCGTAAATTTCTGTTTTCTGGTCTATTACATTTACCACTTTCTTGGAAACGCGGATATGGTTTTATATCTTTGTTGGAGGGGAGCTATTATAGCACCTCACCATTTATTCATTCTACTAGCTCAAACGATTGGCCATTTAAATTATGTGATAATCGTCCCGATCCTTATATTTTCGAATAATAAAGTGAACTTATACGACTCGGATTTTATAATATTAGTTGTCAGGACGGCGGTATACGAAGTTCAAGAATACACTGAATATCTAAAGCCACAACTTGATGAGGTATTTATTAACACTAACTGTGCAGTGGATTTAAGAGCTTCTCTTCTTCGAAAAGAGTCAGTGGTAACATCTAGAACTATTTGGTTGCTCTGCAGTTGAAATCTGCTGTTCCCAAACATTCATTTAATAAAAACGATGGAGTCCATTTTAACCTTTCGTTGTTTATCATGTCAACGGTACTCATCAAACATGAAGGAGTACCTGGACATTAATAAATGTATTTCAGTCTAAACCAATTTATTAATTGATTAAAAACTACGTAAATACTAGATATTTGCATCAATAAATATCTTAAATGATATTACTGCAATCTGAACGAGTTTGAAAAAACTTCAATCATTGTCATCTAGTATTTATCTAACTTAATGACTGAAATAAACCTAACATAAGGTATTAAGCTGGGTTCATGTACTGAAAAGGAATGAACTTTAAAGTAAAAACATTTAAAAACTTTTGCTCTTACTTTGTTTAAGTATGGTTAAAATAGCTTCCTCGCCTAAAGTATCATACAACGGTACAATAGTATAACCAGAGAATGTACAAGCCAGTTCAGTCATTATCCACTAACAAACAAATAGAAGAGAAGACAATGTATTTGTATCCAATGTTAGTACATAGAACAAATCTTTAACAACATTTACAACTTTTATATTAATACACAGATGCTTACTGTTTAGTAATGAACATTGAGAAAATAATGAGAGGAGCAGTGATGTGAATGGGTCAATCTGTCTTAATATTTCAAAACAGAGTGAAAAAGGAATCAGTAAGAGAATAATGAACAATATAGACATGATAAAAATGACAGGGTCGAAATATGTGATTCACTAATTATTAGCAGACAAAAAATATTGGTTAAGCAGTTAGTTCTCTTTTCAACGAATTCATTTCCAAAGTTGTATAATCGCAAATATATACTTTATTCCAATGGTAACAATTACAATAATAGTGATAATAAAAATTTCGTTAAACATGGTAGTAGTGAGGTCAATTAGATAAAAAGTATATATTAGATTAAAAGATAGCATATATTTGCGAAAAAAAACAACTTTTTGCTGAATCAATCTTTGTGTTATGTCCAAATGGACATATTTCGTTTACAAAAACAATGGGCATATCTATATGATGTTATTTGATTGAAAACGTCAATAATAGAGTTTTTTAAACAAAGATTCCTTAGATCTAGTTTATCTCATAATAAGATATTATACACCCCAAGATAAATAATGTGAACAGTTAGTCACATTACGCATTAGTGTTGCTTTTAATGTGACTACCACTTCCTTAGTCTTCATCCATTTCAATAAGCAATACAACTTCAACAATGTGACAGCCCTATTAACGAGCTATTCTGTTGCACTTAGCGCTTAAGATAATACCAGCCTAGCTTTTATGACAGTTACAAGTAGGACCTGATGTAACCATTGAGAGTGGATAAGATATAGTACGTACTCCATAATGGACGTACGATAAAAAAAAGCCCATTGTTAGATCTCGTTGACATTATTTTAAATGGTAGCTAACCAAACATACAGTTTCTGATCAATAAGTACAATTAGTGTTGCAAACCAGTCATAGCAGCAACTAGTTAGATTCATTTAGTAAATCTTTAACAATGCTTTATTCCACGTTATTGGTAATTACTAAAATATTCTCATTAGTTTGCTCTTCATTTCATTCTCATTCGTACTATATTCCCATGTTTATATAACTCTAAGCTGTTTTGCCTTCATAGTTATCAGTAGAATATTACAAGGTTGAAATATGAATGTCTGGAACACATCGCATACTGAAGTTAGAAGGAAAACGTGTAAAAGAACAATCAATTTCACGAACTATTACCGGAAAGGCATATATAATATGTATCATTTATATGCCGTAATGCAAGTAACTAACCGGTGAGCATATTTCCACTTTTGATGCATCAATTCTTCTTATTATTATTTGTTAAAACAAGAAACTGATCGATAATAATCTAGTTTCAGAGGATAAGAACAGCAATAACAACACCAAAATTGATTAAAGATTAAGTGCATTTTGTAGTGAGCATAATGAGTTAAAAACAAAAACAGTTGAATATTTATAATGAATATACATTGTTCATTCAAGAAGTAAAATATGAACAATCAACTTAATCTATTCACCTAAAATTGACAAACAAAATTTTGTTGTGACAAATAACTTAAACAGACTTGAATTTTTAACGACTGAAAGTCACAGGACAATCCTATCAAACTGATTAAAATCATTTTCGTTCAAAATTTACACTTACAACTATTTCATGATCGAATTCAACACATAACTTGAAGATTACATATAAGTCCTAATATCACAAGCGATTTCAAAAACATCAAATATTTACGAAACTAATTCCAGCTAAAAACACCGAGACGACTCAAGTTTTCATATCAGTAGAAATTTTCAGCAGATATATTCTGAAAAATTTTACGGCTAAAGAGATGGAGAATTTTATGGTAAAACAGTGAACAGAGCAAATGAATGGAACAAATATGTTGTTTTGTAGATACTGTGAACACCTTTACAGAATAATGAAGTATTTCGAAACGATATCCAAGTATTAGATTTCACCAATCGGTGCAAAAACTTATTAAAACCGTTTATTGGAATGATAAGGCACGTATCTGTCGGCAAGAGCCTATGTTGTTATCAAGATATTTTTGCTCAGAAAGGTTTATTCGACGATGATATTAGACGCATATATGTAACGGTCATGAAGTACTGAAAATACTTTACTCATAATATGATTTAATATTTAAACATTCGGTGCTAAATCAACATGCAGTATAAAACAGTTGAGTAAATTACTACAAATTATTGCCTTTGACTCACCGGAAACCAATACAGTCTAATCATAATTTCTAAACAAGAATTCCCGTTCACTGTTACACATATCCTTAGGTGAGATGTATAGCAGATTAACTGAGCAAATGACTATTCAAGTGTTTAAAGTGTCGAATGGAAACAACCGCAGTAAAGTGTTAATTTAGAGAACAGTAGGAATCAACTTATCATTGTGTCTAACCCATCTAGGTATGCGAAATACAATCACATGCTTCTTTTAAACTGTCGCCACTGCCAACTAATAAAAGAAAAAGTAAAGTTTTATCGGTTGTGAAATAACTTAGTTGAGTCGGATTTTCGTTAGTTAATTACGTCACTTTAAAGGTTTATCGACGGTAGAATAATGTTTTTGTCGGATTGTGATGAATTTGCTTGGAAGAGAACAACTATTCCATTAGAAAACAGATGCGTACTTCAGTTAAGAATAAAACAAAAACAGTCACTTTATATATTAATTTAAAATACAGTATGATGACAGTGAAACTATTACAATTGGAAAAAACACGTGAATCACGTAATAATAAGGCCTAAGAACCGATTCACATTCTTTGTTAAAATTTACTACAATTAATAACATCATTTGCCTCGCATAAAAATGTGTGGTATTTTAAAATGTTACACTATTAAGCAAAAAATTGTAACACATAGATAACAATGAAATAAAAATGATAAGTGCATGTACTAAATTATTGTGTAAACCTACAACTTAAATTTAGACATTCCAAGAAAATACATGCATAGCTCAAGTATTTTGATTCTTCAAATTAAAAATGGTAACTGTCATATGGAATGATATAATCTTTGCATTAGAATCTTCTGCGATGACAAACTGATTATTAGGTCCAGTTGAATAAGTGGATAACAGGATATTTTTTTCAACGACAGTGAAGACTGCTTTCATTTCAAAGACAAATAGCTGCACATTAGTAATATGTTGTGCAAAAAAATTAACGATGAACGACAATTGTTCACAGCATGTCACTTTTTCGAGAGACTTTGAAATCAATGGAAAAATTATGACAAATTCAGGAACTTAAGATTTAGAGGAAAACAAAGAATGGATGCACCTGTACCATTGCAAACGACTTTCAGCCATGTCACCCCAAGTCTCCAACAACGGGTTACGATCGTTAAACGGACCACAAACAAGTAATCTACACCTATTAACGTAGTCTGATCCAAGTACCAATGATTTTATGGACCGGTTCCACGTCTTGGTTTGGTCACCCCTAGCTATTTTCTAGCCTACAACTAACTCAGATAACGTCGCCCGTCAAGGTAATCGGTGTTTGGGTATATGTAACTCATATCATAATCACATCAATCACTCAACCATTAGAGTTCGAGTAGACAGCCTGTATAAGGTTAGTGTATTTCTTTGGTACATATTTCAATGACAAACACTGCCATAGAACATCACGATCGATAGAGTCAAATGCCGACTTAAAGTCCAGAAATACAACTATTTCCAGACGCCAAAATGTGTCTGTGTTCTAGGACCTGTCGACGTGCGAATATTTGGTCTGCACACACACGGACAGGTTTGAAACACGCCTGGTTTCCTCGAGTCTGCCCTTCAAGGGCTTTAGTTTGGCATCTAAGTTTTTTAAACAGTATATTAGTTAGACTGATTCCTCTCTGACTGCCACAAGAGGACTTTTCTCTTCTCTTAAAGATTAGGACCATTCAGATGGTAGTACATCCAGCTCACAGATACTAGCTAAGATCTTAGACAGTCTAACTGCTCATCGATCTCATCTACTTGATTGAGAGTGAAACGCAGTAGTAAATTACGGACCGCATCCCGAACATGCTTGCATTGTTGCTTAGGGTGGTCAGAAGACTCTGGCTGACTGACTGACCCTCGAAATGAAAAATGTTGCCTCGAGATTAGGTTGTCCAGTTTTAGCAGTTAGATTGACTGAGCCCTTAGGTAGATTTTGGGAACAGGGAGTAACTTCATCCACCTGGTCTCAATTCTTTATTGTCCCGGATTATAAAAACGGACAAATTTCCTCTTGTGACAATCACAGAGGAATCAGTCTAAATAATATAGTTTCTAAATTGTTAGCCTCTATCATACTTAGACTCTTACTAGTGCTCGTGAAGAGCATACAAGAGAACACCAGGCTGATTTTCGACCTGGACGTGGCTGTATAGACCACATTTTCAAGCTAAGACAGGTCCTGGAACACAGACACACATTTAGTCGTCCGATAATAGTTGTCTTCCTGGTCCTAAAGGCGGCATTTGACCCTGTTCATCGTGAGGACCAGTGGCAGTGTCTGTCATTAAAAAGCGTATCAAAGAAGTACATCAACCTTACAAAAGCTCTCTACTCGAACACCACTCTCCCAGTTCTTGTTTAATTTTGTCGTAGACATGCTCTTACAGTTAACTTTATCTCCGTCTGACTTTTCAGAAGTGGACCTTCTAGCAGTAGACTCGCTTATTGACCTAGAATATGCTGATGACAGTTTTATTTGGTTAAGACGCTGACAAAATGCAAAGTATTCTGACTACCCTAAGCAACAACGAGAGCATGTTCGGGATGCGGTTCTCACCCTCGAAATGCGAAATGTGGCTTCGAGATTAGGTTGTATCGGCACCTGAACTAGTGATAGGGAATGAAGTAGTTGGGCGTATAGACCGCTTCACTTATCTTGGGAGTCTTATCAGTGTTGATGGGCTGGTTGACTGACGAAATCTCAGCACGGATACAGAAGGCTCAATTGGCTTTTGATAATTTACGTCATTTATGGCGTAGGCGAGATATCCTTTTGCTGATTAAAGGACGAGTGTACTGAGCAGCAGTTCGCTCCGTTCTCTTATATGGGTGCGAAACATGGCCGATAAGAGTAGAAGATATTCGTTGGTTACTAGTATTCGATCATAAATGTCTTCGAAGCATTGCTCGAGTATCGTGGGACACCCGAGTAAGCAATGCTGCCATTTTGAAGCGAGTACTATGTACGGATGGCAGACCAATTGATGAAGTATTGAAACTTCTTCAGTTGAGGTGGTTGGAACATGTGTTGCGAATGCCCAATCATCGACTGCCTTGTCGAGCTATGTTTGTGGTGTAGGAGTATGTTGGGTGAAAGCTAGTGGCGGCCAAACCAAAGCATGGCAGAAATCCATGAAGTCACTGACAAGTGGACTGAGTCATGTTGGTAGATGTAGGCTAACTGGTTGGGGTCCGCGAGACGGAAGTCACCGATGGCTAGGGACTTTGAGCGTTATGGCTCAGAATCGTTTGCAATGGCGCAGGTGCATCCACTCTTTGTGTTCTCCTGAATCCTCATCTTCTAGATTCGTCAACACCTCTACCTTTGTCTTTCTAAACTTATCTCACTGAATTATACTTTTTGAATAATATCTTGGAGCCCTAATCTTCTCCATTAACCGTAATTCTTCTACTATCTCTATGTGTCTCCGTGCTAATGTGGTTTGGCAACATGAAGTGATGTACTTACGTAAGAAGTTCTACGTTGTGACTGGCTGACACCAATCTTACCACATTTTCACTTTCCCAAAGAAATAACCTTCCTCAATGTGAGCAAACGTCCTATCTATTTGCGAGATATTTTCGATAATAGTTGGTTTCTTTGATAACTGAACATTTGTTTGTTGTTGCCTATAGCCGCTGCCGCTCACCTCTCTCTTCTTTTGCTACCCACCACTGTTCGTGATCATTGCGTACGCTTTTATCATCTTTGCTCTTCATTATGTCAAGAGCCAAGTGGGATGAGTTTCCGAGCATCTGTCAGTTTGGTAGATGCTACTAAAACCTACTGCTTCTGCCTAACCTTTTGGTTGACCTTATCGGCTGTTTCCACAGCTTATTGGATATCATTTCAAGCTGCCTCGGGGTTGGCGTCCCCTATATGGCTGAATAACATTTTTAGTAGCTTTCAAAACATACTCTTGGCTTTGTTGTCATTAACTACAACCATAAGAAGTTTCCTTGATGCGCCTTTCTTGCGTCCAGTAAGATGAAGACAAACGAGTTTCTTGCTTGAGCATGATCTGAATCTAAACGTGTGCAGCAGAATGAACGACAGTCTTCAATAACCTCTCTATTCGCGGCTGATAGCAATGTGATCTAGTTGAGTCCAACGTTGAGACGACTTTGGGGTTCACCATGATAAAAGATGTTTAACTCATACTTAAAGTTAGTATTTGCTAGAACTAGGCGATTATCTGAGGATAGCTGAAACAGACGGTCGCCATTATCTGTTCATTGAGAGACGACAACATATGATCCACCCAGGTATCTTCCAGTTTTGTTTAGTCTACCTACGTGAGCATTGAAGTCACCTGCCATTATTACTACATCACAGTGTATAGTCATTTGACAGATGTTGTAAAGCTTTAGGTAATATTCATTTTTCACCTCTTCTGAGCGGCAATCAGTGGTCTCGTGTACTTTTACGGGTGTAAGGGCGGGCGTCACTTACGAATGTTCACACCATGGGTAGGTGTTTATTGATGAATCTGAAAAAGAGGTTGGATTAGCGTTGCTTCTTTATCCTATCTGCCTACGCTCCTACTGACTGAAGTTCACACGAGATGAAAGATAAGTTTTATGGTAACCTCTCTAACCTTCAACAAGTTAAGCGCTGTGATAAAGTAATAATGGCTGGTGACTTTCATGCTCAAGTAGGTAAACTAAGTGAAAAGGGAAAACACCTGAGTGGATCTTACAGTGTCGTGGCTCAAATATCAGATAATAGCAGCCGTCTGCTGCAGCTATCCTCAGATAATCGCCTATATCTAGCAAACACTAACTTTAAGCATAAGCAAAAACATCTTTTGACCTGCCGACTCTCAAAGCCGACTCAACGATGGACCCAACAAGACCACATGGCTTTGAGCCATCGGTGGAGAGGCTATTGAAACTGTCACTCATTCTAGAGCGACAATGCTATAGTGAAAGTGCGTATTAGCGTGCGGCTTACTGGACATAGTTCGGCATCGAAGCCTATATTTCAGACACCATATTAACTAAAATCTACTCTTTTAGAGTACCATTCTGTGCGTTGGTGTCAAACACTTCAGTCATATGGTTTATTTTTCTAACTTAGATCGATCGGAAGCATTGTTTTTCGTGGTTACTGCCCTACGTATGAAATCCGGATAGGTCATGAGTAGGCACTAATAACGTATCTCATAATAGAACGCAATGCTACCGGGCTTTCGATTGTCCAGGCTAATACTAGATCGGGTTGTGGATTATCCGTGAAATTTGGCGAATCCATAGACCTACCACTCTAAGAAAGAGATAGGTTATCCAGTAAACAAAGTTTGAGTGGGTAAACAGTTAACCGTAATTTAAGGTTCAGAGAAGCAAATAATAAAATGACATACTTGCGGTGAATTTTTCGATGAAATACCGACAAACGTATTTTCATACGAACCTCTATTTTTTAGTGCATGGAGAGCAGATCGTATGACACAGACTTTATCATTCACCTAAAGAAAAAATAGAAATGACAGTGAAGAAAAAGCTTCAGCAAAGTGAATCTGCAGAATGACAGGGAAATATCATTCCAACAAAACCTTATACTGTTTATTTGGTAAACTGAAATATCCTAAGGCAAAGAGTGGTGGTATAGAGTATGAGTTGATGCGTAACACAGAATGATTAGATTTCGAGAAATAAAATGACTTGATTCTATTAATGAGTTAGCAATTACTACTTAAGAAAAAGTGGTAGTGGTGTCTGACAGTGACTGAGAAAAGGAAAGTTATAGGCCATCAGTCATAGTTCCAACTCAAACCATAAAAATCAAAACTTATTATGGAAAATCATATCTCTCTATTATGCACCGTTATTCACAAGTTTGCGATACTCCATAAAATACTTGTGGATATTAAAATTCTTACGCATTAGCATTGAACTGACTATGCGCTTGAATCACTTTCCGAATCATAGCAGTCAGTCCGTCAGTTACGACGTAGAACTCGGTCCGTACGAACATCATTCAAGGTTCCCATACCTAGTCGACACAGAGATACAAAATTGTTACACCGAAATTCCATAGTATAGTCGTAGAACCAATATTAGTAGTAATGGAAGAGATCAGAAATCGAAGACAAGACTCAAGAAAATATAAATCAGTGGAAAAAATAGTCCGATCCTATTAACCAGTGACTTTATGGACCGGTACCATGTCTTAGTTTGGTCGCCCCTAGCAACTTTCTAGCCGATACCTTCCACAGACATCGCCCGTCCAGGTAGTCGATGTTTGGGCACACGTAACTCATGTCCTAACCACATCAACCAATAGCTGTGTTTCACAACCAACTTCGCCTGGAGCCCCTTCAGAGCTACCACCAGTCCGAAGCCTGGATAAACGTGGAACCTTGTGTCAAATAGGGTAACAGGCTTCATTAACTAGGACTCTGGAATCCCATTCCATAGACGGATGTTGCGTCTCCGAAACGAGCATACAGTATCCTAATAAAATCATTATTTTGATTTAACCTTGTACAGGTATCTGAAAGCCCTGCTGTTGTTTCTCATGGCCCAGATGATGTACATATATTATTTGGTGCTAGCCAAAACTAGATCTCTTAGACTGGATCCCGGTACAGTCGCTTATGCACTATCCGACTAAACGGGACAGTAAGGACTCGACCTATCTGCCTACGCTCCCACTAACTGCAGTTCAGAAAAGATATAAGAAGAGTTTTATGGAAACCTCTTTAACCTTCTTCAAAAAATTAGGCGCAATGAGAAAGTAATAATGCCGGTGAATTTAGGGCTCAAGTCACTAAGTCAGTCAGTTACAACGTTGGACTTCGTAAGTAAGTACATCAGTTCAGGTTGCCATAACACACTATCACAGAGAAGAAATTGTCAGTTCAAGCTCGATAAAGGTAGAGCGGTTATGGAGAAAAGTAATGCAGTGCGTTAAGCTTAGAAAGAGGTAGACAAAGGTAATGAGGAATTCAAAAGATTAGGATTTCATAGAACACAGTGAGTGGATGAACCTGTGCCATTCCAAACGGTCTTAGGCTATGTCGATCAAGGTCTCTAACCATCGGTTACTATGGTCTTGAGGACCCCAACCAGGTAGTCTACAATTACCATCACGGCTCAGTCTAGTAGTGAGTGATTTCATGGATTTGTGCCATGTTTTGGTTTGGCCGCCCCTAGCTTTCGTCCAACCTAATCCTGCACCACAAAACATTGCTCGTCGACGCAGTCGGTGAGTGGGCATACACAACACATGTCCTAACAAATGCATTGCTTACTCGATAGTCCATCCTTATTTGGTACACTTCATAAGACTAGCATAGATTACTCAATGACCTCCCTTTTTTAACTGATTACTCTTAGGTATACATTTTGAATAATATATTCGATCATTAATCTTTTTGATTATTGCTAATACTTATACTACCTCTACTAATATGATATTTGAATTGACTATTGCATCTGAGCTAATGTGTTATGGCAACTTGAACTGATGTACTTACGTACGAAGCTCTACGTAGTCACTGACTGACTGATGTTCCACACCCATAAAGTAGAATGTAGGAAGTTATTGTACAGTTAACTCGTCCTTTGGTTAGCAGGCGGATATCTCGCCTACGCCATAAATGACGCAGGTCGGCAAGATCCAATCGAGCCTTCTGGATCTGTGTGGAGACTTTGTGAGACACTGGACTATCAAGACTGATGATACTCCCAAGATAAATGAAGTGGTCGATGTGCTCAACTACTTCACTCCGCTGCTGATGCTTGCATTGTTACTAAGGTGATCATGATACTGTATTTTGTCAGGACCTTCATCAAACAGGACTACATCATCTGCGTATTCTGAGTCGATAAGTGGATCTCATGGTGGACCAACCACTCAAAAGTCAGACAATGTGCCATTTTTAAAAACACGTCCATGATTTCTATTTTTAGAGGTTTATATGAAACTGAGGGTATTGGAACCGATGGTAGTTGTGAATTCACTAAGTCAGACTTCAGTTTAGTCACATTACATGACTTCTCCTATCTTTCCTTCTGTATAGTGAACTACATCGCTATTAAACATTGCCGAGCGAATCCTAACAAATACTGTTATTCGCACTATAGTTCTCCCATGTAGATGTCTACGTGGAATACAGCTAATAATACATTGTTACATGACTAACTCTAACTTGGAAATGCTATGCAGAATTCTCCAATGGTAATGGATAATTACTTAAGTCAAATATCTATGAATGGATAAATATACTTCTGGTCGCGCTTTACATGAATAAATTAGATTACTTAATAACTGTGTATCTGTTATATGGATACTAAGTGTCTCAGAAACATGCCATCAAGAATTTCGAGTTCGAAAATTATGAATAACCATATATAATTCTAAAGTAATTGGCATCTATGTTTATGTTAACTTCGTTTTTTGAAACTCGTTTACTTGTTAATGTATAGCATTTTTTATCTAACTAGAGATTTGGGAGTGTCGGTCAAAATGTGAACTAACGCGCGTTTTCAACAAGGTATGAAATAAAAATTGATACTATCAACAAAAGCTATATCAATGAAGACCTAAGATAATGATATGACACCCTTTACTTGTTTATATGTAATCCACTTGTAATCCTGATCACAGTTTTCACGCCAACCCAAACAAGCTGAATCATCTAATGTTCCAAAAACAGGAAGAAAGATTTAAAAAAACATTAGCGCATGCATGAATACTAAAAAATGAAATCCAAGAAACTGGTCATAGATGAACTAACATACAAAAAACACTGTGGATGTACTTAATAGATAACAGTTCAAGAACCACTTAAAAAGATAGGATATTGCATTTCTTTTAATACATTATTAATTTCATTCAATGAAGTTTATAAACATGCACAACACAGTTTATCTGATGTATTATAACACTTAAATGTTTTCACATTGTAAAAAGTAGAATTACAAATAATCATTACTTAGGCCTTGTCGGTTTTACAGGAGGCTTTCTTCTGCATGTATATACTAGTCGACAGCTCATATTGATTAATACTACTGTAAATGATAGAAACACGATGGTATGCAGAATATAGTCGTAACATTATAAAGGCAAGAAATAATTTCACAGGATGATACAGTGTGTTTTCTTCTAACCAACTCATTTAAATAGCCAACATTATGAGTAGTTTTAAAAGGAGGATGGGCATATGCCATATACAACCCAGTCACCAAGGTTAGTAGAGATTCACGGCTTCATCCATCAAATTGGATGATATCCAACACCGAACTTCAAAACTTATACTCAAATGTCTCATCTTACATAAGGAAAGCTTACAGGAAGTCTAATACCATACTACCAAACTAGGTAATCGGAATACACATCACTTTGTAAATACAACTGTTTGTTTATAGTGAGAATTATTAATCATTTACATTGGTAGAAAGGGGCACCTTAAAATTTACCCACCACATAAATCATTGGACTAGGACATTGGGCTAGGATACTGCCCGGACGGCCGAACCTAGAGAGATGGTTTTCTTGGGGGGTCACTGCCCGAGTCTTGGACCTATATGTTCAACCCACAAGGCAATGGAACAACGTCGGAAGATGCAAACCCGTGGTAACCGGAAACCAACAATAGGTTTAGACGTCATTTTTCGCCTCATAATACTAGAACCCATGTGCACCGTTGGTTTGAAATTAGGGTTTTCCGACTCCTCTATGTAGATCCTCCATACCCACCAACTCGGTCAGAGCGACGCATATCCGCTTTCGTGGACAACATCCGTGCCACGAGAAGGCAGAGTAGAACTTCCCTTGCAGTGACTTTGCAGGTGTGATCATGCCGGAGGATTTAGAAAGCGCCAAGTCTCCTGACTCTCGATAGTATCAGGACACTTTGGGTCTTATAGTGAGGATTAGCTAATAGTATTTAAGGGCTGGAATAAATTACTTACTTGAAAAATTCAACCCAGATAGAAAAACTTCACAAACAGTGGATAGATTGGCACATATGTCTGGAATAGTATCATTAACAATGCATGTGCGAGTGTTTCCCTGTAAAAAAGAAATCATGAACGAAAAGCGAGAGTTTATAAGAAAACCTTTTGCGGATTCAATCATTTCTGAAAATTTTTTTCATACTAGTATCATGAAATGATCAGTGACATGGAATTTTCGTTTCTAACACAAAGTATTTCCCGACTTTTACAAATAAATACATTTAGTCACTTCATTCAACTAACTGGTACTTGCCATTTTTCTAGGAGACTACTTGAGATAACTTTCATGATAATAAAATCTGAAACCGTTGTCTCTAAAAATTTTCAACGCACAAGGGCAATCAAAATTAACGCTTTGCACTCAGCACGGCAGAACCTATGAAAATCAAAAATATATTCTCAAAACGAACACGATTCAATGTTGCCGAAAGAAATCAGCATTAGTCTGTGCCTAATTGTGCAAACAGGTCATGGCTTTGCACCAGGACTTGGAAAAACCTAGTCTAAGATAGAGAATCAAACTTTCCAGTGACTCAAAGTTTGCATATCCTCTCAGATTCTTTCGGCTGATGAGGAAAACAGCTACCGGATCTTAGATTTTCAAAATTACTTGCTTAGATGAAAAAAAGACATGCCTAAGGATGTTTATCTACAAAGACAGGATAACCAGTGCTTTAGCCACAGGTGAAATTACACAATACGAGGTTACCAATCAATCAATCAATCGACAGCAACGTAGAACTTCGTTTGTACATACATCAGTTCAAGTTGCCATACGACATTAGCACAGAAACAATGGTCAATTCGAATCCCATAGTAGTAGAGGTAGTAAAAATATTAGTTGTAATAGGAGAGATTAGGGTACCGCAGAAAAGTAAACACAAAGCACCAAAACAATTAGGTAAACCTACTTCACAATCGATAGCTGCAGACTGTTTATTCAGGAAGCGGTCAAAAGGGAAAACAACTTTATTTGATGTGCGTTTGTAAGTATATAATCCCATAACAACAATCGCAGTAGCAATAATTACATATAGCATCCTCAAAGTGCCTAGTAAAATTTAAAAAATCCCAATAACTACTGAGATGCATTAGGGAAGTACTAATTCTCCAAAAACTTTACCGTAAAACAAAAGACAGTATTATACCACCAATGTATATGGCTAACTCGCCATATAGAACTCATATATATTACCTGAACAACGATAAAATGGCAAGATCTATAAAAAATTAACCAAATGACTACAAAACATCCATTCGTAAAATAACATAATTTACGTTCATTCTAAATATTGTGTGGACGAATTCCCCGCTATACAGTCGAGGTCAAAGAGGAAAATACACATTCCCCTTTTATTCACGCGCTTATCGCTTCCATTTTCCGAGATTTCACTCTAGTCTCCTTTCTTTGTTTCCTTGTACATATTTACGGTTACTAAATGTAGTTGTGATGTTCGTATTAAATCCAAAACACATAGTTTAGTTATCTTATTTTTAGTCGAGAAGCTTGTTTAGTTTGCCAATTAACAATCGAAGGAAGGACTCAAAAGAAATCCTTCCAAGCAATCCGATGAGATGGTATGACTCGTTCCAGGTATCACTGATAAGATTTACAGCAATCGCAAATAACCAGATGGTAACCGACGCAAGTAAGCAGAAGTGAAATACTTTACTTAAAAATTACCTATGGACACCCTGATTAATTCGATTTCGATCTAAATACAATTTCTGATACATTGACAACTAGAATATGGTTGTCAGTAATATGACATTATTAATTCATTAATGACAGTTAACACCTGTAAAATACAACTTTTTAACAAATTTGATAAATTCTACGTGTTTTCGACGTCATGCTAAGGCGTAACGTTTAGGACGTCATGCAAAAAACAATACTAAAATATGAAAATTAGCTTTTCTAAAGGTATGCCCATCCCCGTAAAAGCTCACAGTTAAGATAGACTCAAATGAGCGCTTGAAGCTGAAACACAAACAGGTGGTGCATGCAAACAAAATAGTTTCAGTTTCAGTTAACGAGAATAAAGCCCCGTCATTTCAAGTTTATCCATGCAAAATGTTGTGAAATAAAGTTAAGTCTCATGCTTGAAAGTGTTCATCAATGCAACTATTCAGCTAATGCCTACAGAAATCGAACACACTATAAGAAAAACGTAATTCAATATAAAATTCACTGGCAAGTATAACCAAACTGATCTCTAGGAGCGCGTTTCTTGATGTTTCGGCAGAATTCAAAGTGCTTCCAAAAAGCCAATAAATGATACTGCGGCCTATAGACTGCATTATTTCTAATAAGCAGGTAATATTTTTTTAAGTACAAAGTCACGGGGTTTGGGTGAAATCATTTATTCCAAGAAATACAGATGTTGGATGCAAGTAAATATCGAACTACCAGAAAGGATATTACTGAGTAGAAATACGGAAGGCGGTATACAGAAAACCCTAATGCCAGTAAAAGACGTAAAAAAGCAGAAAAATGAGACGACAAAACGTTGAATATAAAAATACCATTGCGTTTGTTCATATTTTATCTGGTTAAGCCTTTCGCTTAACTGATTCAACTGAGTTATTTGTATAGCAATGACTTATCTGTACCATCGACTTTGATTATTATCTGGTTCGCATGAACACGTATGACTGAATGCTGCTGACCTCCTACGTACATATTCATCATACTCGCTTTATTTGGTAGCCTTTTCAGTACTCGCCCATTTTCCTATTTATAAATATATGTACATTTTAATCTTAATCATTCATTCACCAAGCCCAATAGCAATCGCATACTGATTTTTCCTCTGTGTGCTTGTTGTTTGTTGGTGTATATCTGCTGTGCCATATAAGCTTATTCAACACTACGTATTCCTGATATAATTTATGAAACCGTGAGACCTGAGCATTATACAAAGTCTGGGGACAAATCGAATAGGGATCCTCACGAAATAAGTGAGGCTCCGGCCACTAGAAACTTCAAAGCGGTCCAATAATCCGACTGTAGTCGAGAGAATTCCGAACCTTCTCTCTTTGGCTTAGGATATTTTGACTCTTGTGGTTGCTATGCTTTTGCAATGCATTTGTGTTGGAGTGATCACGCGTACTCAATTTGATGTATTTCATGATTGAATCACCTCTAGTTCTCCTTTACCTAAGCAGGCGTAGATCCAAGTCTTTGAGTATGGCTTCAGAAGGCTTATATTTCAAAGCTGCCGGCCACTTAGTTACTTGTCTCAGCACTCGATACAAGTGATTGCCTATATAAGGAGATTGACTGCAACGACATTGTCAACTTAAAAGTGTATCCCTGCGTATATTTTTATGGGATTTATGGACGATTCTGTAGCGATCACATCAGGTTTTCGTATGTGGTAAAGATATTTTGGCAAATTGTATATTTGTATTTTGTATTAGACTGGTGCCAATATAATATAAATTATTATTAGCACGATTTGCCTCTGAAACAACAAATTTCTCACTTTTCAACAGCTAACACATACTTGACGGAGACATACATTTCTAAATACTATATACTGGCCCTCAGCATTTGACGTCTTGAACACTGAGGTATAAAAATTCTTGAATCCATAGTTTAAACAAATTATTCGGCAGATATTATTTCCCTGATATCCAGAGCGTACACAACCTCTAGAATCTATCAATCACCTTCATTGACATTGAGATTTAGCAAAAATATTTCGACGACTCAACCGAGTTCTATTGGCTGAAACACTAGCACACCAGCAAGGTCGATTAAAAAACAATAAGACCAAAGGCAGAAATTCAAGGTCTGAAGACGAAGTCATACTGCTGATTGTAGAGAAATACAACAGTAAAGTATTTCCGTCGGAAAACCAGCACCTACAGCGATGCCGTCAACTATTTCAACTTAGTAGGACATTTGTTTGATGTGTCTTATCAACGCCCTCACGATCTGTACTAAAACATTAGATATTCATGATTGCGTCTCTATATGAACCACCATTTATGATAATATCTGAAAGATGGACCACTTGTAATATTTCTGATTCAAGTACACCTACTGAGAACTGTGATCTATTTCGAAGTGATTGGTCACAAGGACAAAGAGGAAGATGTCCCATATATGCCCACTCTAACCTGAAATCACTCTTATGTGATGTACCAGAATTGAATAAACTACAAGATTCCGCGTGCATCTCTCTGAAACCTTTAAAGTTAGTTTCCTTACTATTTGGTTAAGATAGAAACAATTCCCAATTATATTAGAAAGCATCAAGGCTATGCAAATAGTCACTTATACCTATTATCATCTTAAATTTACATTAATATCAGTGGTCTTTGAATAATTGACATTTGTTTTGACATAGAAGTACTGAATGTAACTGTGTTCTTTTATCTTTAAAGTTTATTTCTTCAAGACAAAAACATTTCAACTTGTTAAACGAAATTATAAAAATCAAAGAATGGGACGACTAAAACATCGTATTATTTAAAGTGATCAAACAATCCGAATAAGTGGGAAACAGAGAATTGAAAAAGATTCGGAGACAACAGTAAAATGATGAACCTGTTCACCAATTATCACAAAACAAGGAATCACCATTATGAGTAACACATAGCTGCAAAGACTGGTTATTTATTTACGTAAGCCAACAAAAATTGTTATTTTAGTCGGCCAACTTATTGATCAAAGCCCTAATATTTGAAAAGATTAGGGTTAAACTACACAAATACAAATATAATTAAAGTGAGATGAAACATTTGACTTAAATTTCAATGTTGATTACCATTAAAAGTAGCATCCATACAGTAGTAGAATGCTACGCAATGCATAGGATTCGGTTGGGTTAGAAGTTATTGAACGAACCATGAACCACAGACCTTACTTTGATTACTGACGGTTAAGAACACATAGTTAACTCATCAAATTTTGTTGCCCGCATATAATTAACACATTCATAGTAAGTCCGTTCATTTTCCATAGTAAATTAGTGACTCAGCCGTTTTTCGCTAACTGACTATTAGAACATGTCACTGATTGGATTATGATTTTAAATTATATTAGGAATAATCTGATATCATAGATAATGAGATATTAATTAATAATTTAACCTGAAGTTAAGCGATGTTTTTTATGAACACTGACTACCTCAACGAGCAATGCTGTCTTATCTAAAGGTATGCTAATGGAAAGATAAAGGCGTCGTATCCAAAACATTCCAGAAATCTATGAATTCATTGCCAACTGGACTGAGCCGTGTCGGCAGATGTAGACTACCTGGTTGAGGTCCGTGAGACAACCGTAACCGGTGGTTGAAGACCTTGAATGACATTGCTCAAAATCGCTCACAGTGGTGCATGTGCATCCGTCCTTTGTTCTATATCAAGTTCTGATCTTCTGGATTCCTCACTATCGTTCTGTACTCTTTAAATTTCACTGGGACGTACTGCTCGAACCATGTGTCCGATACCTGATCTTCTCGATTACAGCCAATACTGCTACAACCTTTAAAACTACTGTGGGATTTGAAATGACACTTCTATTTATCTGTACCAGTGTGGTATGGCAACTTGAAATTATGTACGTACTTACGAAGTTCTACGATATTGCTGACTGACTGACTCAAACAATTAATTGTTACAAAGCTAATGAAACAATTCTCTCATCCGAACTCATGCAAAGGTCTTGCAATTTCCATTTATATCTCCCCAGTAACAGTGCTCTGGTTTTAAGTGTGGATATGCTTGTTCTCGCTCGAGATTTTCTCAGAGTACTCCTACTCTGTTTTTCTGTTGCAAGGTGTTTACTAGTTTGTCGGTACCGAAAATTAACGTCCAAAGCTTGTATCAAATCGGTGGGTACGGAGGATGCACCTAAGGATGTTGAGAAACCCTGATTCTAAACTAACAGTGCACAAGGGCTCCGAGATCCTAAAGAAACAAATAGCGTATAAGCATACTTCTGGTGACCGACTACTATTAGGCTGCAGCTTCTAACGTTGCATTATCTTGTGGACTAGACCTCTTGGTCAAAGGCTTCGGGAACGACCCGAAAAATGCACCTACTTGGCAAGAAAATTCGGGCACTTTTCCAGCCCACTCACAAATTCAGTGATGTGTGTAGTGCATAAATATTTAGGTGCCGCTTTGTACAAATAACTGTGTTCAAATCAAAGATCAATAGTCTGGGTGACTCTAAGTTTACCTGATTTGTTATTCTTCGTTGACAACAATAAATAATTTGCTCATCTATAATATTCTTTGTGCTTGATTTTCACCCCATTAATAATGAACTGAGCATTCTCATGTGTAGCTTCAAATCTTTGGGGAATTTGTAAGATCAGTTTTCAAAGGACTAAAGCTTAAAGACATGAGATATCCCTATATCGGGCTAACATTGAATATCTGCCGTCTCTGCTCTGTAATAGCCGTGTCGTTTCCAACTTACGCCATCTTTCTACGAACCGAATGGAGAGAGGAGGCTCAAGGACTGTAAGAAAGACGGCGTAATACATATAGCAAGTAAACTGTCAAACTCACGCTCATCGAAAACTAATTTTTTCAGTGCCAGTCGGCGAGGTTTTACCGTGACGGGGTGTCTGTAGGTCACTATGTGGCTTACCACATAACTAATCACCAGTTAAATTTCCTCGGTTCAGTTACTTTGAGGAACTTTGAAATATAACATAAAATAAGTAATGATGCGAAATATATATTGGTGATGCGGTACATATCTGTTTGCGTGTTAAAACCCATGGATTTGATATTCGTTGAAGTATCGATTAACTGCAGTCTACATGAATCGATTAGCAATTCACAGAGCTTTAGGTAATTGATGCAGAGTAAGGCTATGGGGACATCAGCCTGGATGAACCTCTGTCGATGCTTCGTTCATTATTCAGGTTGATGGTTAGCTGTCATGTGCCGTAGGTAGGAATGACTGACCGATTCGCAGCGTGTTATCGAATCGTCGTCGATTGAGACTTGCTGCTACCAGACGATGCCACAGAAACTTAGGCAGCTGTGACCACCAAGTACCTAGCGTTATTTAGAAAACTGCGTACGTAAAATAAACAAGCAATCTGAGGTGGCGAGGAGGAGACAGTTGAAAATGAGATGACCTGTGCCTTGGAGTCTATTATTATCGCTACCCACCATTTCGAAACGTCGCGGCAATTATAATATCTATATTAAGGGAAATTATTAGTTGTATTGCAACATGATAAAAAACATGAGAGTTGAATAATAGATTCACCGTAACTGACTTATTTGGAACCTAATCTTAAATAATCTAAGTTTCGTCTATGTGATCTAGGATATATATAGTGGAGTAAGTATGATCACGATACTTTGATATCTATCAAATTGAATCTTTTTAAACACGCTTTTGCGCTTGGCAGACTATTAGTTTGCAGATTCTAGTATTCATCCAGAACACAAACGGCTACAAAACAACGAAACGATTCACGCAATGAAACGCTTCGAAGTTAGAGTTCGGGCACACGCGTATGTTAATATGACTGTAAACCCTTTCATTAAAAGTGAACGTACAACACATGCATTCACTAAAAATAGCGATTGCTCTAATCAACTCGATTTAATGAGCATTTTGGTTTTTAACATATACATACACAAGAAAGTCCCCACATAACATACTCCATGACAGCTAACCTTTTATGTGAAAGTGTAGCGAAGATTGTTATATTGCTTTATTTAACCCGAGCTACCCACACAAGAAATGAACATCACTACCCACAATGAGGACTGGAAACGCATAGAAAGCTCCAAAAAGATAAACTTCATTAGACATTCTGGTATTTGAATGTTTATATGAGATAGGTGTCAGACATAAACAATGTAGAGCCCAGGACTGTGTCTTTGTACATAGGTTTTATCCTCTGGCTCATCAGAGGTTGAATGTCCAAGTAACACAAATTAAGACGAGAAACAGACACACAAGAACCAATGCTACATATTTCAGACTAAGCGAATCGGTTTTTCGTAATGACTGGTTACCGATATTCTCCATGCCTTTTAAACCAATAAGCATGTATCTTTTTACGGGATCCGGAAAAAAATAATGCCTGGCTTCGAAAATAAATCACAGAACAAACATTAATTTTTTCATATTAGTAGAATTTCCATTGCATTCATCATAATGTAAATTTAGTGGTCACTTTTGGTATACGCGAAAACTGATTGAATTATGACGCGTTAGATTCGACGTCGAGATCACAACATTTTTGCTGTATTAGATTCGATGTGGGGCTCACCACCTTAATGGCCCATGACCCGAAAATTATGAACATTCAGATATGTTATGAAGTAGATCTTCCTATCAATTTCCATATACTATACTTAGGCCAAAACCATTTGTGCGACGGTGATGATAAGAAGCCAAATATGGATTAAGTCAGATGAGTTAATTTAAGGTAGTCGTTCTCTCAGACAGGATAGCGACAAGCATACAAGCAAAGCCAGGTTTAGTGAAGTGGACTGAGGCGGAGAGGGCGAGACAGCTAACTGCATTAGGTTAGGCATGATTAAGAAAACATAAACAGATAAAAATAAATCAGACATGGGATTAAAAAGAGAATCAAAATGTAACGCATAAAGAGCCGGTAAGAACATATTACAAATATATACATGGAGGGATTTTCTTAAAACAAGCCTACAAAATAGATTCTATATATATAGATCCCTTGTTCTTGCGCACGAACACGTAAACTTCAGACGACTGAGTCAGAATGTAATGGTAGTAATGTCTTACTTAAAACTATCAATGATCTTGGAATTCCGTATGATGTTAACTATTTTCTCAGGCACACCGTAGTGTCGAAGAAGCCTACATGGTGTGTTTCCCTATCAACGCTATCAAATGCTTTCTCGTAGTCGATGAAGTTGATGTGGAGTGGTGAGTTCCATTCAATTGATTGTTCCACAATGATCCGTAATGTAGCAATTTGGTCAGTACACGATCGATCCTTACGGAATCCAGCCTATTGATCTCGAAGTTGGGCGTCAACGTAGTCTTTCATTCTGTTTAACAATACCCTGTTGAAGACTTTACCTGGTATTGAGAGAAGAGTGATGCTTCTGTAGTTCTCACACTTGCTGAGATCGCCTTTCTTTGGTATTTTGAAGAGGTATCCTTCTTTCCAATCTGATGGTACTTGTTCCTCATCCCAAATCTTCTTGAAGAGGATGTGAAATAGCGCACTTATGCACATACATGTAAAATGATAAACAAAACTGTAAGTAACATGATGCGGGTTAAGAGATCAATCAAGGATTTGACCATCCTGTTGGGAGACCTAAATGCCAAGTTTGGCATTGACAACACTGGATATAAAGACATTATGCGACGACATGGACTGGGAGAAGGGAACGAAAACGGTGAGAGGTTCGCAAACCTATGTGCCTTCAACAAACTGGTCATCGGTGGCACAATATTCCCGCACAAACGCGTACACCACGCTGCATGGATTTCATCGGATCACACTACTCAGAACTAAATCGACCATATCTGTATCAACAAAAAGTTCAGGACTATGGAGGATGTGAGAACCAGGAGAGGAGCTGACATAGCCTCAGATCACCCCTTGCTGGTCGCTAAAATAAGACTGAAACTCAAGAAGCACTGGACAACGGGGCAGACATCATCACACAAATTTAATACGGCCTTTCTTCGGGATACCGTAAAACTCAACGAATTCGCTTCAACATGTCAGGAGATTCTGTGTCACATGGGGCACCATCACAAGGAATGGACCTCTGTTGATACTCTTGAAAAAATCGAAGAAAGGAGGAACAAGAAGGCAGCAGTGAATGTCAGCCGAAAAAGAGCAGAGAAAGTTAAGGCACAAGCTGCATACACATAAGCAAACAGGGACGTGAAGAAGAGCATCAGAGCTGACAAACGAAAATATGTGGAAGATGTAGCAGTGATGGCGGAAAAGGCTGCAAGAGACGGACACTTGAGACAATTGTGCGATACAACAAAGATTTTCGCTGGAAACCATCGTAAACCAGAATGACCAGTGAAAAGCAAGGAAGGCAAAGTAATCGGCGACACTGAAGAACAGCGAAATAGGTGGGTAGAGCACTTTAAGGAACTCTTGAATCGACCGGCTCCACTGAACTCACCGAACATCGAAGCAGCATCCACGGTCCACCCAATTAATATGGGCGCACCTACGATTGAGGAGATCAGTATGGCCATCAGACAAATCAAGAACGGCAAAGCAGCAGGACCAGACAACATTCCAGCAGATGCAATGAAAGCAGATGTAGAAGCAACTGCGAAAATACTTCACATCCTCTTCAAGAAGATTCGGGATGAGGAACAAGTACCATTAGATCGGAAGGAAGGATACCTCTTCAAAATACCAAAGAAAGGCGATCTCAGCAAGTGTGAGAACTACAGAAGCATCACTCTTCTCTCAATACCAGGTAAAGTCTTCAACAGGGTATTGTTAAACAGAATGAAAGACTACGTTGACGCCCAACTTCGAGATCAATAGGCTGGATTCCGTAAGGATCGATCGTGTACTGACCAAATTGCTACATTACGGATCATTGTGGAACAATCAATTGAATGGAACTCACCACTCCACATCAACTTCATCGACTACGAGAAAGCATTTGATAGCGTTGATAGGGAAACACACCATGTAGGCTTCTTCGACACTACGGTGTGCCTGAGAAAATAGTTAACATCATACGGAATTCTTATGATGGATTCAACTGCAAAATCGTACACTAAGGACAGCTAACAGACTCCTTTGAGGTGAAGACCGGTGTCAGGCAAGGTTGCTTACTCTCAACCTTTCTCTTTCTCCTGGTGATCGACTGGATTATGAGGACGTCGACTTATGGAGTGAAGCATGGTATTCAGTGGACAGCTAAGTCGCACCTGGACGATCTGTACTTAACATACATAAAGGAAAAAGCGAAATTCTTCGATGCAACACGACATGCACCAACCAAATCACTCTTGATGGAGATGCCTTGGAGGACATTAACACCTTTCCATATCTGGGGAGCCACATCGACAACCAAGGTGGATCCGATGCAGATGTGAGAGCGCGGATAGGCAAAGCAAGGGCTGCGTTTCTACAGTTGATTTATAACTGGAACTCCAAACAACTTTCAATCAAAATCAAAATAAGGGTTTTCAATACAAATGTCAAGACAGTTCTAATGTACGGAGCGGAAACTTGGAGAACTACCGAAGCCATCATACAGAAGATACAATTGTTTATTAACAGTTGTCTACGCAAAATACTTCGTATTCGTTGGCCAGACACCATCAGCAACAACGTACTGTGAGAGAAAAAAACAGATTCCAGTGGAGGAGAAATCAGGAAGAAGCGGTTGAAGCGGATAGAACACACACTACGAAAAGCACCTAACTGCTTCACCAGACAAGCCCTCACTTTGAACCCTCAAGGCAGAAGGAAAAGAGGAAGACCAAGGATCACATTACGTCGAGAAATAGAGAAAGAAATGAGAGGAATGAACAAACACTGGACAGAACTGGTAAGGGAAGTCCAGGACAGAGTTGGTTGGAGAAAACTGGTGTGCGGCCTATGCTCCATTGGGGGTAACAGGAGTAAGTAAGGAAGTAATTGTTTACAAATGCTAGTTGAGAGATACTATTCAAAATCGATTACAAATTGCTGAGCATCTGTGAATAATAATAATTTCTTATATATATATATATATATTTTTTTCATAAACTTGTTTAGATCCGTTTTAGCAATAAAACCCGCTACTAGAGCTTTTTCAAGCTATTAACTTACGTTTCAGAGATAGGCAAAGAGGAATTTTGAATAATAATTCACACATTAAAAAAATAAACACTGAGTGAAGTGAATATGATTGGATCAAGTGGGGTTTTCGAAAAACCGCCTCGGCTGGAAACGTGTTTTTCGGCAACAACTGATCATTTATTCTCAAAAACCGATCTTGGAACATATTCTTTTCTATCGTAACTCACATTTTGCCAGGGCCATCACTTTGAATCTCTGAGTAAAATACAATATTATAAGCTTGTTGGATCGAATTTACGATGAGCTTATACGGTTTGGTATCATTGCTTCTGATAATGACTCTCGATAGATTTACAATTAGTTTACAGTTATACAAATTAGCCCTCAAGTGGTAAGGGCAATTTCAGATTGGTTTTCAGAAGAACCAAAGAGACTGCCCACGCATTAACACTACAACGTGAACAGTTCTGCACAATTTCGTGGCGCAACCACACAGGTACCTTACGCCCTGGGGAACCATTAACACTACATATATACATTAGCATATATAAAGTGATGATTTCCATTCCGTGATTGCGTCAATCAAGATTCACCTCATGAACCGGCCAATTAAATCCATCCCGCTTACATGGCTGTCACTCATTAGTATTAGCAATGTTGATATGCAATACAGCACTCCAATGACAATGGCCATCGTCGATGTTTCAAAAAAACAACCAGTGCCAATGAAATCGGTCACTGCCAACCAAATTTGTATATGGACCGTTTGCACTACTTGCCAAAGCAACGCCAAGACATCCGCAATATTCACAGAGAACCTCTGGTCTCATAGGAAAACTTCAGCTCTATATAGCAGTATAGTTATGGTATACACATAGTATGGCATAGGATAGCAAGAGATGCAGCCCAGCTTGATGCAAAGGGGCTCAAACACTCTTATCACTCTTTATATCGTGTCGGATAATGATTTTTTCGCAACACTGAAAATTTCATTTTTTGACCGTATGAAACCTGAATTAGGTGTAGTATCCCAAGAAATACATTACACAAACTACAAATTCACAGAGTTTGTTGATAATTTTTAGATTGAGAAACAGGAACTTAGAATTATAACAAAATCAGGAAACTCTAGGACTGATATTGGTTCATCGATGTCGATTTTATGTTATGTTTTTTCATCTTATACACATACATTCTAGTACAACTAAGCACCGAGACAGTATGACACGCAAACATATCGGCAGTATCATGAAATAAAGGTAAGGGTAGTATTAGTAAAAATAAAATAAACCATTAGACGAGAACAGTATACAACTGAGGCTAGACTTCAGTTAAAAATACAAGTATTTTGCACAATAACTCCAAGTTCATTATAACAACATGGTTAAATATGTCGAGAAAAGAAAACAATCGAAAATACTGATTTTGGAGTTACGGTCTAGAAAATAGTTTAGTATTTGTGCTCAGTAACAAGTGACACAATGACCAAAATTAACGTTTACAAAAATGAAGAAGATAAGAGTGTTACATGGATTCTAAATGGTTTGATTTCATTGTTATCTTTGAGTATCACTACTTTTGTACAGATATAAACCATGACAACATAGGTAAGTGAGCAAGGTACATTCTTCCTCATAGATCATCACCACGTCCTACAGTTGTATCGAGCTTAACAATCAGAAGAATAGTCAAGCTGAACTACTACTTGTCAAACTGTTTTAATTATATTTACTTCATATGTTATTCTCTTAATTTTTTTCGATCCACAACCTGGACCTAATAATCATTACATAGACGTCATTTCAACATTTGGCATAGCGATGCATTGGAATAAACTAGAGATTCGTTGAACGCAATGCACATGCACTGATAAGGTTCGTGAGATTAGTAGTGTGTATGGAGATTTAGACTAAATCTTCGATGTAGTAAGAGTTAGTGTTCAAAAAGATTAAATATGGTTGCGATTACACGAAGCAGCCAATAATTTAAATAGTAACTCACAAAAGCTTTAATACGTCCATGAAACTCCAACCGAAACAACTCTGGAGTGATTGCTAGTCATTTTTGTAATTAAATACCATACATTCACATGTCTGCTGTACTACTGTGATCATAATTTTTTGTTAAATGTATTTTCTTTGACGCCGAATCAGCCGTAATTCCAACTCGACTTTTGTAGTGTATATTCATAGCTTAATTGCCTAAATTCACCCGCATACATGTCAGTTGTGATCTAGGCATGCAGATACTTGTAGCAATACCACTGAACAAAAGTGATCAAATACGTAAGTTTTTACTCCAGTCGCCTAGAGTAAAAAACCAATCGCTATCCTCGCAGCTGATAATCATTATATGAATACAATTGTTTGCTCATTAATATGGTTATTCAGAATAACAATTTGGCTGTCTTGTTGAGAAAATTCTTGTTGTTTCTCAGATGCTTTTGCTGTATAGTGTTATTTTGTACCACAGAAGCTTCTGGTAAGCGGTAGTATTCAGGCTTATTAATTTTGAGGTTATCAGTTATTGGAGTACTGAAGTGTATAAATTATAGACACATTTTATGTTTATCATTTAATCGTTGATTTTGAGCTACTCAAGTAAGCTTTGTTCTCTACGCAAAAGAACACTGTCATACAGTATCACTGAATAAATTTTGCTTTGGTTCAATTGTCTGCTGAGTTCAGATCAAGTGTTTGGATTTCTGTGTTTTTAGGGGCAGCAACTTTTACAAAAGCGATGCACGAAAAATAATAGCGATGTATAACATTAAAACTGAACCCGGGTGGTTTACTAATCTCAAGCACTATGGATATAAATGAGGGTAAAAATTATTTGAGCGTTAATTACTTGAATATTGTGGATTCACTGACTAAGTATGAGATATAAAGAACAGTTTTCCAGCCAATCCACCATCAAATTATTAAGTGACTACACAAGATACTAACTTCATCACAACAATAGTAGGCCACATGGGTTGCATGAAATAGCAGAATGTTGGACAGAAATATCTAAATAACAGTGGTGTGGCCAACTTACGTACTCACGTACGAAGTTCTACGTTGTAATTGACTGGCGTGGCCAATAAGTCATTATTTTCCAAACCTGCTTGGTGAAACCAAACGTTATATGATTACCGAAAAAAGATACACAATGCAAAAGTATTCTACCGAAATGACAGTTTGAGCACTAGAACCTTAGGGGCTACTGCCGGTCCCAAGCCCGGATAAAGGAGGAGGGGCTGGCGCCCCCATCCCAACTATAAACTAACTTGCCAAAAAAGCCCTGGGAGTTGGAAGAAGAATCATAACGTCCCGTGACGAAAGCCGAGTTCCCTCGGAAGTCACGGGGCCGATAACTCTTCTGACAACCAGAGCAACCACTCTTTTAGTTACGTGGGACGTTCGAGTTTTGGGATCATTTAAACATCAGGGAATCCTGCGTAGATAAAACTGTTGAGTAGATTGTAAGAATAACCTAGATCCAGAATATATGCCGCTAACAGTCTACAGATAACGTTCTTTCGAGCTCCATGATTTAAAAGATAAGAAACGCCAGTAATTACAAGAGTTCAAAATGATGGAAAAAGGTACTGTAGCTGTACTACAAAAAGAAATGTTGGTAAAAAGAAACCTGGTGGAGTCTGAGTAGTACTTCTTCCAATCATCACAGAAACATGATAAAACTCTTGTCGATATAAGAAAAAGTATTTCTATCAGTCAAGTCACAGCAACCTACCTGAAGAAAATTAGGTCAAACCGTCCTGTTCCAAGAATGAGCAACCAACCGGAGAACAATAATTGCACAGGATATACAATTAAGTACCAGTTATCAATCACCAACTTCTCTAAAACAACAGAGCAGCCTACTGCGAAATCAACCCCATCAACAGAAGCAATCATATCAAAGAGCGTAAGCCAAATTTACACTTGTGCATAGAGCGAGCACCATAAAATAGTGTTAAGTAAAATGAAGATAAACCAGTTATCAAAAGCACCAAAGAATTAGTTAAGATTCTGTAGACAATATGGTGATAGCAGTTGCAATGTACCACAAAAATAGGAATAACTATGAAAAAATACGGATGACAATAAGAGAAACAGCACATGTCACAAAGGATGAAACGCAACGGACTTTAAAAATGGATATGATCACAAACCAAGAAGAAAAGAAACAACGCTTGATAAGTACTAAGCGAAACACTGATTGTTTGTTTTGCTTCTTGCAATAGTTCAAACTTGGAAACCAGCTACAGAAAGTTCAGTCGATTAATTATAGTCCTCCAAGCTTCTGGCGATAGGAAGACATGTACTTCATAATTTTTGCAATCCCAAAAAAGACTTACTTGATAAACACTTCCAATTGCACTCGGATTATGGCTCATGACCACCGATTTCTTTCATCATTCGATAAAAATAACATCATCTGCGCTTAATAAGTTGTCAAATCATGTTCTTCTGTCACCAGCTTTCAAAACCACGATTCAGTCTACACTGTTAGTAGTCCACGGTTAATATCGTGCGGAAAGAAAAAAACTCAGACCAGGTATATTTGATGAGCAATCTGCAGAAAAAGCCTCAGTTAGTTTTTATCCTTCATTCTCTTACAATTGTCATTCAAACATAATTACATGGTGGGATATTGCCCAGGATGTATTAATGACCATCCGTTTAGATTTTTTAAAGATACACTAACTGTAAGCAATGTCAGTCGAACATTGTGCGACTCAATTCCACAAACTATGTGTGCTCTTAAAACTATTAGGCCATCTGACTGATATACTTATGCCATCGCTGATCTCTAATTCTTTACTGTCCTAATAAAAATGAACCATAAGTTTATATAGTCCTAATTCATATAACCAAATCTAATCGTTAATACTGAAGTTAAGGTTGAAATGTGAAGTCATTACAATACGCAACTTGTAACATAAAAAGATTATTCTGACATCACTGTGGTCTTTCAATCAGTCAGCTACAACGTACGTTGGTAATCAGTCTGAGTTGCCATAACATATTAACTCCGGTCAAATCAAACAGCTCCAACAACTATGACCATTAGAATGGCAGAATGCTGCAAGAATTTTTAATATTTGGTATAATGTTTATCAGGTTAGTGTAACAGAAAGAATTATCTGTAAATCCTTCAACGGCATTTTATTGGTGTTGTGATTTATTTACTGTTTGATCATGTTTTGCTAGTGAAGTTTCTCAGGACACTGACAACCATGTTTCAGGTTTCTCAGTCGTTATTATTCTACTTTAGTTAGAGTTTGACTTTATTATTTTGATTGATGTAGTTTTTGCCGAGCCATTAACAACTAGGTCATATTTGATTAGGTTCAAGTTTACGGCATGATTTCTCGTGTCATTGTCGATCTTCAACTCTCTTCCGGAAACGGTTGATGGAATTGTCTTAGGTAGCTATCAGATGCCATAATGTAGGAAAAACTCTTGTCAGGTAACAAACTTTTACTTATTAATCATTCCTTTTGCTGTTTCGTATGTTATTTTGTGCAGAAGTCCTTTGACTGTATAGCACAGGCTTCGTAGTATCGATATAATGTTTTCTTTCTTAAATTAGAAACGTTTAAATTTATCACAGACTTTTTTTGATATAATTTAATACGATTCACAGACAAACGTTTCGTTCTCTATCCAGAAGAACGTAGTTTGGCCTAACCGCAAAAACTCTGGTTCGTTAGCTCGAAGTTCAAACTAAATACCGGTTAAGGTTAGCGTGACAAGACGCCAATCATCACCGAACCAACTTCTTAAAGGATGTCAAATATGAAGGACAATTACCATTACATCAATCAAAATGAACCAAATCTGCAGTACACTGGCTATTAGTGTAACCGTAATTTCAGCTTAGGCTTTCACCTACTTTTAGAAACAGCATGAGAATTCCTATCACAGATACACAAATGCTTGTTATTCTAACCGTGACATAGTCAAGTTTTTACTTTTATTTTATATCACCATAGAGTGTCATTCCTACCAATTTGTAAACCTTCAGCACGGTATCTATTATTACACGACATACAACAACCTGTAACTTTTTATAACGAATGGACGCTGTTTTGAGCTAAAAAAGGGAATACACTATGACGTATGCGTCGTGTAAAAATATCTAATGACTATTTTTCTAAAGAATATCTACCTACGTAAAAATCAAAATCACCAGCAAAATCGAGGTCTGCACTCAGAGAATGTGTTCAAATTTAGGTATAAGGGATTTCTTAGGCTAATCTCTCAGTTAAATAATATCCGTAAACTGGTGAATAAAATAAAGGAATCCATATAGAGCTCGAAAGTTCTGTTATTTCAATCAAGGGACAGTGACGACGAGATTCACAATAACAGATAGAAGGAAACTAACCAAATTTTATCCTAATGTTGGTGGTTTAGATGAAAACTATAAAACGAAAAGTACAACACATTTCCTGATGAAATTTTCTCACTATAGATGAATTTAGTGGCAAAATCAACTTGGTTAGCACTCTTCAGCCATTAAGCCTTCCACAATGATCAACCGATTCATGTACAACCAAAAACAGCATTTTACATCACCGGAACTTTACAACTACTACGTAATCAGTTAAAGTGCTAAGTGACAGAAACAACATTTGGGACGGAAATTCCCACACATGAAGACTATGCAACGTGCCAATACACTAAGAAATAAACTAAAGAAGCAGGTGAAGCAACATTTAATGCAAACTTCCAAGTATTCTGCACCTTCAAAATGCTAGGCATCACAAAACAATGATAGAAGATGCTTTGCATCCAAAATACTAAATTTAACTTGCTGTATGCGCATCTCATTATGTTTCTGACTGTGGTTCTTGTAATCGAGAAAAATTATCATTCACCTTTCGTATTCACTTTACTGTACCCATCCAATCTACAAGAATAGTGACGATGGAATAAAGTTAGCAGTAGTTAAAAAAGAAATACTGTGGGCGATTTAGTAGACCTATTAAATAGGTCCTATGGTAATGTTGAAGAAAACTAATAAATCTAAAAATTCAAAAGGTCAACGAGCATCTTAATGTCATAGAGCGTCATACAACCTGCAAAGAAAATTTGAAATATTGAAGATTAATTTGTGCGGTTGCCAATAAGTTGGTCACTAGTAAGATTATGATAAGTAGTGAATTAAACTGCTGAACAGTTCAAAATTAAATAGATGGTAGTCAGCAAAAAAATTACATCCGAATTGTGATTAAATCCATTGCAATGGGAATGAACATTTGACAGAAAACCAGGGCAGTGATCACATATTTGACTAGGACTCCTTTGACAGATTCGTTAGGCACATAGAAAAACGTCGGTGAGATGCGTACCTTCTCTCAAGTGCTATATAGGGTAAGAAAATAAATACTGATGGAAAACAGCATCAATCTCAGTAATATTATCATATTAGCACACTTAAAAATTAGAAAAAGTAAGTTCAGTCCGAACAGTTCCTTATTTTAAAGGAGAGTTTTCTTAATGGTGTTCAATCGACAATTAGAAAAATTTCTATTTACTGACAGATAAATCTATTGCAGAATAACGAAAAACTGGTACTAATCCATACATGGAATAGTATTACGTATTTTCAGATATAAGTTATTTATAGATTGCCTACATATTATAGAAAAATTCGACGTATTACATGCACACTTTGCACAAAAATGGTTCAAAGATTCGATGAACTGTTTGTGGTGGAGAGCCATTACCGAAAAATAAGACTGAATATTTTAGGGATGATATTCAAATCGTTTCACAATCATACTCCCAAAAATATTCAACATTCACATTATTGATACATTGATGCAAACCGTGAGGCAACTTGGAAGGATATCCAAAAACCTGTAGATACAGCAGTAAGGTAAATCAAAAGATCAGGGAGAATCAGTCGATTCCAGTAGGATCTACTGGAATGATAGACGCTCGGGAACTCATCCCCTCTGGCTCTGAACATGACGAAGAGCGGAGTCAGATTAAACACAGGTTGATAGAAATTCTGCACAACGATCGCGAACAGTGGTGCGTAGCGCAAGAAAAAGATAGAGAAAAGGCAGCGGCACTAAGTAACAGTAGGCAACTATCAGCGAGACTCTCCCGGAAGAAGACTGGATTATTATTCACTCTCAATCCAGGAGATTGGATCCATGTGCAGAACACTTTAGGGAGCAGTTCGACCGGCCTTCAGCCACACTTTAGTAACTCACCGTCTCCAGTCAATCTGAATGGCAAGTTGATGTAATTCCTCAAACTCTTAATGAGGTTGAAAAGGCTACAGGCAATCTAAGGCGAGGGAGAGCGGTAGGTTCTGTCTGATAGATTAAAACCTAAGATTTGTAAGGATGGTCGTCCAGTTTTAGCAGTTAGACTGTCTAAGATCTTGACGAGTATCTGGGAACTGCATGTTATCCCATCTGACTGCTCTCGATCACTGATTGTCCCAAACTATACGAAAGGAAAAAAATCCTCTTGTGGCAATAACAGAGGAATCAGTTTAATCAATAACACTGCATCTACAATATTAGCTTCAATGATATTTCGACGTCTGACTGGAACTCGTGAACAGCAGACTGGAGAAAACCAGGCTGGTTTCAGACAGAAACGTTGATGTTGAGACGAAATGTACAAACATCGGCAGGTCATAGAACATAGGCATAGTTGCGTTCCTCGACCTTAAGGTGGCGGTTGACTCCGTTGATCGTGAACTTTCGTAGCAGTAGCGGTTGTTGAGAGGCTTACTAAAGTGCTCACCAATCTAATATAGGTTCTTCACTCGAACACTACTGATCGGGTCAGAGCTTGTCGCGAATTCTCAACAGAATTGTTTACTTCAATTGGTGTTCGTCAGGGTTGTCCACTTTCTCCATCCTTATTTAACTTTGTCATTAACATGCTTCCAGAGACGACAGTTTCATCACCTGACTTTCCAGGAGTTTGATTCACTCGTTGACTTGAGAATATGCAGATGACATAGTTCTGTTTGGTGAAGACGCTGGCACGATGCAGAGTCTTCTGACCACCTTACAAAACAATCCAAGCATGTTCGGGATGCGATTCTCCACCCACTCCCTCCCCCGCGTAATGCAAAATTTGGCTTCAAGATTGGCTTTTGTCGGCTCCTGAACTAATTATAGGGATTGAAGCGGTTGAGAGTATTGACCACTTCACTTATCTCGGGAGTCTCATCAGTCCTGATAGCCTGGTGTCTGACGAAATATCGGCACACATACAGAACGATCGACTGGCTTTTGCTCACTTGCGTCACTCAAAGCGTAGGTGAGATATCTGTCTACTAACCAAAGGACCAGTTTGCTGAGCAGCAGTACGCTCCGTACTACTATATGGGTGTGAAACATGGCCACTAAGAAAAGAGAATATTCGTAGGTTGCTAGTATTTGATCATAGGTGTCTTCGAAGCACTATTCGAATATCCCGGCGAAATCGAGTAAGCAATACCGGCTCTAGGAAAAGTGCACTAGGTGGTGATGACAACCAATCGATGAACTTGTGAATCTTCATTAGTTGAGGTGGGAAAATAGACTATAGACAGACTGAGCTCATATTTCAGCAATACTTCACAGAATCGCCATTTCCATAACAGTTATGGCCATATTTCAGCAGGATTTACCTTCAACGGTACGAAAGGCGACAGTCAACCCAATGACGGTTATTACAGTCACTCTATCGCAAAGCAAAGAATCTAATGACATAAAAAAGCGAATACTATTTTAATATAAACTCGTCCACCTACAAGAGACATTACTTTTTCGTCTGCATGAACGCAGACACCTTTGCATGTCTTTGCTTGCTACGTCAACCTAAGGATTTAATCGAATGGAGATAGCAGAAATAAATATGTAGAGAATGATAGGATAGAGTAAAAGAGAAATCAATTAAGATCGAGGTTGATAGAATGAGCTATTAGTTATTCATGGAGAAATTCGAATCTCACTTCCATATATAGTTTGTGCTGCTATTATTCAGAAGTATAGTGAAAGCTTCATGTCAACGAAGGACTCTACACGGGAATCATGAATATCAGGCAGTTCACTCTATCTTGTGCGGTAAATTACTAGTTTGTATCATATGATTCCTAACAGTAGTGGATGCTGTTTCAAGGATTATTCACCAGTAGTTCGTTCTCATATACCAAATGCAACCGTGACAAATAACCCCCTCTGGATTTAACCTTTTCTTAAGTGGCCCATATGCTCTGATTCTGATATTGTGTTTGCTAATGACTTTATCCACAAGTCAGTCAGTCAGCTACAAAATAGAAACTCGCACGTACGTATTTTATTACAAGGCCTATCCAGTTAGCAGGAGCTGTAGAAAGATCACCTATAAGAAAACCACAATCGTCCAACATTATATTCAGCGATTCGATACTAAGCGACTTCTCTGATTTCGTGTCTTATAACATATCCGCGAACGTCGTATCAGTTATACTTTCGTGTGTTAATAACACTACAATTCGTATGCATTGGCTGTTTTACATGTTCAGGATAATATCACTAATCCTACTAGTTAGTCTGTCAGTTCTGAAAAGTAAGAAGCCTGGTTGTTCAATTTAAAGTATTCTTAATTCAATTAAACTACCAAACCTCATGCATTTTATACATGATTCAAATATGATCAGCATCTCACTAACTTTTTCTTCAAAACATGAGTGAAATTCATCAGGTTTGATGATTTAAATCAGCATTCAAAAAAATCAAATCAGTTTAGATGTCGCAAAAAATAGAACTAATTAATTGTTTGCTCATAATAATAAAATAAATGAAGTTCATATCTTGCACTGGCCACCATTAGACAGCATTGTTGCCATACGATTAAATATGTTCACAGCATTTAATAAAATTCGAATAGAACTGAATTAAAGAAAAGAATTTAAAAAACAAAAAAGTTTTACTACTACTACTACTTCCACTTCGAATAATTTAATCAAGTTGAATTATCATCAATGTAGTAGTATAGCCAAAAAAAGTTAATAATTTAGCAGTTTATGAAAATGACGTGAGTTTAACATTAAGTAGTTATTGTCTCAACGAATTAGGTGGACAAAACATATAAAAGAGAATTTTCACGTAATATAAATAACATGAGAGTTAACAATTATTTAGCATCTTAGTATTCAGTAACCGGTCTCCATTCAAATAGCTTTTGCGTGAACGGAGTGTTCGGTTTATCCACTCTTTTACTTGCATGTTCTTAATACTCACATCCTAATGTGTGTTCGTCGAACGTTCGTTTCATTGTAATTGTTGACAATCTTGGCATTCTTCATTTTCATTTTGACAGTTTGATCTCAGGACAGCTATTTGCTGACATTTGTTGATTCTATTTCATTGTAAATACCTTTATTCACTTTATAAAACATCCTCCTATTGTATGGACCCGATAGATACTGTAGACTTTTTATGAATCTGGGTATGCAGAGCATTCAGCAAAATTTCTTTTAATTACTACTATATTTGCAGATAATGTAGCGTCACCTAATCTTCAATACAATTTAGCAAGTACAAACACAAAAGTCTAACAATTACTTTTCTTAACCTGAATTATTGTAACTCATAAGAAGTAAAAACTAATTTTAAAAACAGCATCAGTTTTCTAATCACTTGAATTGCCAAATTAAATATGTGGAATGATTGAATACACTGTCAAATGCGTTAACGTACATAACTTTGAATACAGGCCTTATCAAGTCGTGTTTAAACTGCGTTAAATTAACTTCAAAGCTGAAAATAGTCTTAGTCGGTGATTTTAGAGTTTTCTATCACTGTATCACTAAATTCCGGGATTTCGTAACTAGATTAAAGATAACATAGTATACATTGGTGAATAAAAGTTAATTAATGCAAAATAACTAACTCGTTGATTGGGTCAAATGGTTTTGATCCTTCTGATTTCTGAAATCCGCTGTTATTTGGTAAGCCTGGGGAATGGAAGTTTGGAGGTGGATGAGATTTTGCCCGTCTTATCATATGTTGTGTATCGTGGAGTAGATATCCAGAAAATAGAAGAAGACAACCGTAAAGATCAATGGACGCTAAGCCAGATCCAAAACGATTTACAGGAGATAAAAAAATGGAACCTTATGGAAGAAGAAAACATCAGTTTGGATTACATTTGTTACAAAGATTTGAAAAAGAAAATAAATTTTGAATGTTTTGAATATACTGTCCAACTATTGATTAACATGATTTAATTATTTGGAATGCAACAGTATTCTAGCCTCATCGTTATTCACATACTTAATACTCAATAAATCTAGATTTTAGTGCTCAGCAATGCGTTAAGACGTTGGAAATTACTTGTTAAGGAGTAAACATCTTATGATATTCGATTCAAGGTTTGGTTTTGAACAATGGGAACCATTACGAATGTTAATCAGCTACTTTTTAGGGCTTTACTCTCAGAAATAAATTATTGTTTTTTTTTCTCGAGAACCCAGTGTTTAAAAATTTAACGACATTTATGTTTAGCTGTTTAAGATACTCCATAAAAATGGTTTAATGGAGACTCAAGAGGATGCAGAATGTACTTTCGTAAGATTTCTATCAGGGAATGTACCACAGTCATAAATTATACACGGTTAGGAGATTATCATAAACTACAGCCAGTGTATTTATGATTAATATGTTAGTATTATACATAAAAAATGTGTATCAGAATCCTATATTGTTAATTAACCTACCAATAAGTGAAACAACAGCAATTCCTAAACCGATAGCTAAAGGATTACCCCAGTTGATAAAACGGTCTGATGGCGCTGTCATTCCAACCAATGACATAGAACCCACTATACCTCCAGTATACATGGCAGCTTGAATAAAATTTGTTCCGCCAGCCAAACAAATAGGCATCAACATACTGCCTAAAGCAACAGAATGTGCAATCCATACTAAATGTTTAGCATTTAGACCCGATGGTGGATATGTAATTGACTGAAAAAAGAACATAAAACAAAGAAAATATCATGCTGAAGATTTTTTAATCAGGAATGACGAAACATTTTTAAAAACGTTCACTAGGATGAAAGGTCACAAAAGTTAACCGATTCTAATTTAAACATGCAAGTATGATCAAAAGAGACTGGTGAGCTTACTACTATCCAAACACATATTAAGCATCGCTGTGACGTAGGTTCAAGCCAATGATATAAAATTAATAGGCTCCAGAAAACAAACAGTATGTTGTACATGAAAACGACTGGTTTTGATAGAAATAGTTCTCAAACATTCACAATGGTTATCATGTGGGGCTAGTCTGGATATTTTTTTGATATAGAAGTGACTGTGAGTAAAATAAGGCGAATAAAAAGTGTCGGCTAAGTTACAATATTCACAAATCCTGACAATGAATAATGTTAGAAGTGCAGAAAGTCGTGAATCTTATTGATTAGTATACAGTTCCAATAGTTTAGATAAAAATCGAGTAAACTAACTGAACTCCTATTTTGATCAAATTAAAAGAAGTTATTTAATATTGATTTCGATACAGTGTATGCAATTAACCATTAAAATTATTAAATAAACAGAAAAGTTAACTGCTATGTGAAATATAATCATTTTCAGATGCAACGCAGAACCTGATAAATGTGTATCGATCAATTCAAAGATCAAGGATATTTGAAACACACGCGATAAACAGATAGTATCCTATGAAGCCAAGAAATAATTCACAACATTTGAACCAAGGCTAGTAGAAAATATCATAGCCCTGGCTACTGATCAATGATAAAAATCATTTATGACACGCCAAACTTCAGAACCGAGGTTTGAATGAGCTCAATAACTTGTATTAAACATCATATTTCTAATCCAACAACAAGGTGCACAAACAAATACAAACAACTTCAGTCGGAAAATTTAATTCAAAATTAAGTATTATTCAAACTCTGTTCATATGAGTAAAAAAACGTTACAGTACTGTTACTACCTAGAGTATTTGGCCAAAATGTACTGCATTTCGGAAATCAGCGAACCAAAAAAATTCATATCGAAATCCTTATCACAAGGTACTAGAACAAAAATAGAGACAAGCAAATAATCCTGTGATACATGCACAGCATCCTCAAGATCCCGTATATTCAAAGGGTTCCTAGTAACAGACGTAACATGAGAACTCGGAAATATTTACAATCAGTATTATACGAACCAGGTGGCGACAAGTCACTAAATGTCACGCTACTAGTCAGATTATAATATCAGTTCCCTCCTTCAGAATGCTTCTGATGAAAACCAAAAAAGCATGTGGAAACAAAAGAGATATCTGCCAGTAGATTGACCAAAATGCTAACAAGAAGCAGTAAATCCCATCTGACTGCTCTCGATCACTGATTGTCCCAAACTATACGAAAGGAAAAAAATCCTCTTGTGGCAATAACAGAGGAATCAGTTTAATCAATAACACTGCATCTACAATATTAGCTTCAATGATATTTCGACGTCTGACTGGAACTCGTGAACAGCAGACTGGAGAAAACCAGGCTGGTTTCAGACAGAAACGTTAATGTTTAGACGAAATGTTCAAACCTCGGTAGGTCAGAACATTGGCATAATTGCATTCCTTGATGTTCAAATGCCGAAACTATTGAACGGTAGTTTCACCTCAGCTTCACAAACATTAAATCAACATTTACTGTGCCAATGACTGACTGATAACGAAGTACGTTGTATATGTTAGAAATTAGAAAATTATTCAGTGGGTACGACTGATAGTAAGTTATTTGATAAACTTTTCAAAAAAATGAATACCTGACAAATGACTCCTGTAGTCATACTTAATGCCACCATTCCGATAGGAGCAAGCCACCCACCACTAAGCATCAAACGACACATAGTAGGAGACTGAAAAAATGCAACCGCTGAACCAGCTGCGATGATGGCACTAGCCACTAGGTAGCCATACGTTGCTCGAATACGTTGGTTTACGTAATCCGGCCAAGCAAATGGACGATCAAAAGTTGAAAGTGCACCATTCTTTCCAGATAAACCATAGAGACAAAGGCCACCAATACCGATTGCAGCTGCAGCACCCAATAAAGCTCGAGTTTTATTAAGATCTGAAAAAATAAAAACCATAATTTAAAGTGTACAGCTATGCATGGAATAACAGTATACAAATTAATAAGCACTTGTAGTAGCCAGTATAGTCAATTTCTTGATGGCAGTAGCTAGAATAAATTCAAACAGCTCCTGGTACTTACCAAATCCAACTGTTGTTTCCAACTAATAAGCACACTCCGATTACCAGATTCCTCGGTCATTACACAAGCTCTTCACAAGTTTCATTTAACCGGTATTTTGAAGGAGCAAAACGACGCACTTCAAAAAGTTGCAAGGAGATCGCAGAAATCAGATGCTTAAGGTTGGAACCTTTCGCAGAGCCGCAAGTCTCAATCACGGATTGTCCCAAACTACACGAAAGGACAAAAATCCTCTTGTGACAATCGCAGAGGAATCAGTTTAATCAATAACACTGCATCTACAATATTAGCTTCAATGATATTTCGACGTCTGACTGGAACTTGTGAACAGCAGACTGGAGAAAACCAGGCTGGTTTCAGACAGAAACGTTGATGTTGAGACGAAATGTACAAACATCGGCAGGTCATAGAACATAGGCATAGTTGCGTTCCTCAACCTTAAGTTGGCGGTTGACTCCGTTGATCGTGAACTTTCGTAGCAGTAGCGGTTGTTGAGAGGCTTACTAAAATGCTCACTAATCTAATATAGGTTCTTCACTCGAACACTACTGATCGGGTCAGAGCTTGTCGCGAATTCTCAACAGAATTGTTTACTTCAATTGGTGTTCGTCAGGGTTGTCCACTTTCTCCATCCTTATTTAACTTTGTCATTAACATGCTTCCAGAGACGACAGTTTCATCACCTGACTTTCCAGGAGTTTGATTCACTCGTTGACTTGAGAATATGCAGATGACATAGTTCTGTTTGGTGAAGACGCTGGCACGATGCAGAGTCTTCTGACCACCTTACAAAACAATCCAAGCATGTTCGGGATGCGATTCTCCACCCACTCCCTCCCCCGCGTAATGCAAAATTTGGCTTCAAGATTGGCTTTTGTCGGCTCCTGAACTAATTATAGGGATTGAAGCGGTTGAGAGTATTGACCACTTCACTTATCTCGGGAGTCTCATCAGTCCTGATAGCCTGGTGTCTGACGAAATATCGGCACACATACAGAACGATCGACTGGCTTTTGCTCACTTGCGTCACTCAAAGCGTAGGTGAGATATCTGTCTACTAACCAAAGGACCAGTTTGCTGAGCAGCAGTACGCTCCGTACTACTATATGGGTGTGAAACATGGCCACTAAGAAAAGAGAATATTCGTAGGTTGCTAGTATTTGATCATAGGTGCTTTCGAAGCACTGTTCGTATATCCCCGTGAAATCGAGTAAGCGATACCGGCTCTAGGAAAAGTGCACTAGGTGGTGATGACAACCAATCGATGAACTTGTGAATCTTCATCAGCTGAGGTAGTTGGGTTATCTGTTTCATTTGGCTTACCACCGACTACCTCAACAAGCAATGCTGTCTTATCTAAAGGTATGCTAATGGAAAGATAAAGGCGTCGTATCCAAAACATTCCAGAAATCTATGAATTCATTGCCAACTGGACTGAGCCGTGTCGGCAGATGTAGACTACCTGGTTGAGGTCCGTGAGACAACCGTAACCGGTGGTTGAAGACCTTGAATGACATTGCTCAAAATCGCTCACAGTGGTGCATGTGCATCCGTCCTTTGTTCTATATCAAGTTCTGATCTTCTGGATTCCTCACTATCGTTCTGTACTCTTTAAATTTCACTGGGACGTACTGCTCGAACCATGTGTCCGATACCTGATCTTCTCGATTACAGCCAATACTGCTACAACCTTTAAAACTACTGTGGGATTCGAACTGACAATTCTGTTTATCAGATATTGTTCGTCGAGTAAATAGTTGTTCAGGCGTGCATGGGGCAAGTTAAAACCACCTTATGTGGTGAAGATTCACTACTTCAAATAATTTTCCTAATAACGTATTTCTAAATGCAGCATTGCGAATTCGGTACTTCCAGGATACACGAGTAATGCTTCGAAGGCAACTCCATCGATGGTTATAGAGTAGACAGACAAGAGATAGCTGAATAAAGTTACTTAAATTACTTACTGGTGGGATTTAAAAACTCTCTAGATTTCGATATGAAATTAATACGTCCCATATGCCCATATACGCTACTGCTAACTACTGGAAATATACGAAACAATCCAACACATTGCTGTGATATGAACGGCATATTGAAAGGTACTGAACTGGGTAGTTTGTTAGCCAGTCTGAAAGCATGATGATCACGACACAGCCATGTTGAAGTGATCATGACTGTGCTGCAAAAGAAAGGGAAAATAAAGTTAGGTAAACTTAGAGTCACCCAGACTATTGATCTTTGATTTAAACACAGTTATTGGTACAAAGCGGCACCTAAATATTTATGCACTACACACATCACTGAATTTGTGAGTGGGCTGGAAAAGTGCCCGAATTTTCTTGCCAAGTAGGTGCATTTTTCGGGTCGTTCCCGAAGCCTTTGACCAAGAGGTCTAGTCCACAAGATAATGCAACGTTAGAAGCTGCAGCCTAATAGTAGTCGGTCACCAGAAGTATGCTTATACGCTATTTGTTTCTTTAGGATCTCGGAGCCCTTGTGCACTGTTAGTTTAGAATCAGGGTTTCTCAACATCCTTAGGTGCATCCTCCGTACCCACCGATTTGATACAAGCTTTGGACGTTAATTTTCGGTACCGACAAACTAGTAAACACCTTGCAACAGAAAAACAGAGTAGGAGTACTCTGAGAAAATCTCGAGCGAGAACAAGCATATCCACACTTAAAACCAGAGCACTGTTACTGGGGAGATATAAATGGAAATTGCAAGACCTTTGCATGAGTTCGGATGAGAGAATTGTTTCATTAGCTTTGTAACAATTAATTGTTTGAGTCAGTCAGTCAGCAATATCGTAGAACTTCGTAAGTACGTACATAATTTCAAGTTGCCATACCACACTGGTACAGATAAATAGAAGTGTCATTTCAAATCCCACAGTAGTTTTAAAGGTTGTAGCAGTATTGGCTGTAATCGAGAAGATCAGGTATCGGACACATGGTTCGAGCAGTACGTCCCAGTGAAATTTAAAGAGTACAGAACGATAGTGAGGAATCCAGAAGATCAGAACTTGATATAGAACAAAGGACGGATGCACATGCACCACTGTGAGCGATTTTGAGCAATGTCATTCAAGGTCTTCAACCACCGGTTACGGTTGTCTCACGGACCTCAACCAGGTAGTCTACATCTGCCGACACGGCTCAGTCCAGTTGGCAATGAATTCATAGATTTCTGGAATGTTTTGGATACGACGCCTTTATCTTTCCATTAGCATACCTTTAGATAAGACAGCATTGCTCGTTGAGGTAGTCAGTGTTCATAAAAAACATCGCTTAACTTCAGGTTAAATTATTAATTAATATCTCATTATCTATGATATCAGATTATTCCTAATATAATTTAAAATCATAATCCAATCAGTGACATGTTCTAATAGTCAGTTAGCGAAAAACGGCTGAGTCACTAATTTACTATGGAAAATGAACGGACTTACTATGAATGTGTTAATTATATGCGGGCAACAAAATTTGATGAGTTAACTATGTGTTCTTAACCGTCAGTAATCAAAGTAAGGTCTGTGGTTCATGGTTCGTTCAATAACTTCTAACCCAACCGAATCCTATGCATTGCGTAGCATTCTACTACTGTATGGATGCTACTTTTAATGGTAATCAACATTGAAATTTAAGTCAAATGTTTCATCTCACTTTAATTATATTTGTATTTGTGTAGTTTAACCCTAATCTTTTCAAATATTAGGGCTTTGATCAATAAGTTGGCCGACTAAAATAACAATTTTTGTTGGCTTACGTAAATAAATAACCAGTCTTTGCAGCTATGTGTTACTCATAATGGTGATTCCTTGTTTTGTGATAATTGGTGAACAGGTTCATCATTTTACTGTTGTCTCCGAATCTTTTTCAATTCTCTGTTTCCCACTTATTCGGATTGTTTGATCACTTTAAATAATACGATGTTTTAGTCGTCCCATTCTTTGATTTTTATAATTTCGTTTAACAAGTTGAAATGTTTTTGTCTTGAAGAAATAAACTTTAAAGATAAAAGAACACAGTTACATTCAGTACTTCTATGTCAAAACAAATGTCAATTATTCAAAGACCACTGATATTAATGTAAATTTAAGATGATAATAGGTATAAGTGACTATTTGCATAGCCTTGATGCTTTCTAATATAATTGGGAATTGTTTCTATCTTAACCAAATAGTAAGGAAACTAACTTTAAAGGTTTCAGAGAGATGCACGCGGAATCTTGTAGTTTATTCAATTCTGGTACATCACATAAGAGTGATTTCAGGTTAGAGTGGGCATATATGGGACATCTTCCTCTTTGTCCTTGTGACCAATCACTTCGAAATAGATCACAGTTCTCAGTAGGTGTACTTGAATCAGAAATATTACAAGTGGTCCATCCTTCAGATATTATCATAAATGGTGGTTCATATAGAGACGCAATCATGAATATCTAATGTTTTAGTACAGATCGTGAGGGCGTTGATAAGACACATCAAACAAATGTCCTACTAAGTTGAAATAGTTGACGGCATCGTTGTAGGTGCTGGTTTTCCGACGGAAATACTTTACTGTTGTATTTCTCTACAATCAGCAGTATGACTTCGTCTTCAGACCTTGAATTTCTGCCTTTGGTCTTATTGTTTTTTAATCGACCTTGCTGGTGTGTTAGTGTTTCAGCCAATATAACTCGGTAGGGTAATCACAATAGGCAAGCTGAATCACTACGCCAAAGTAGCAGCTACGGTTGGGAGCAAGTGGTGAGTCGAATTTTTCAATTATAATGCGATAGATAAAAATTTCACCAAAGAACATAATTGAAACGCATATTGAAAGAGTGTGGTCCATAACATTATGATTTAAGCAGCCTATATAAAATGACAGTTATTTGAAATGCTGTTTTAGACTTCCAAACTGCAGTTTATTAGCGCGTCTGTTTTTGATAACCCAAACAATAAAGAAACGTAACTAGAAATAACTCAGAATATAAGCTAGTAGCAAACCTAATGCAGCATACCAATAAGTTCATCATTAAATAAGGCCAACTTTCTCAAATGATCGAAATCCCCCTTTGATTACTTCTTAGCTATGTTTTTCTACCATCGATACTATTTAGTTTTCATCAACAATATTGTTGTTCTTATCTATATAGCGAACTATACGCGCCTTAATACCAGAATTTACATCACCGCGAATAGAAACTACATTTGAAAATAGTCGTTTTAGTAACATATTCGAGTTCAACTGTCCATGTACGTATGAAAACTGCACAGCTAAAACTGCCTCACACAGGAAATACTTGGCATTTATTAGAAAAAAATACTTACCTTTGAAAAAGGTCTGTAGTTTTTTTATGTAACGCTTAGTCAAGAGTATTAAGCATAGGAGGAAGCAATATTCATTAGTAATAAAAGAACCATAAATCACATAATCTACAGAAATAATTGTTATCAGGAGGCGTAAGACGAAGAAACGTACCATTTTTTACGTAATTTAGGCATTTTTTGACACTAACTGACGTAATAAATTAAAAACACGACTATTAAGTGTAGAATTTGTATGTTATATAAAGTCAATTGTCACCGAAAGTATTTATGGTTGTCGAGTTTAGGATCATTATCTTAAAAAGATCGTGTCGGCAAAGACCCACTGGCTAAATTCGGAGTACACTGTTATTTCAGACCTTTTATTTCTCGAAAGGTATATCAGTAGTGAGAGCTCCTGACTTTCGTCTAAACGATCTTAGATCCAAGCCACAATTTTTTGAAACACTTAGGGCTCCAAAATGCAGTTTTGGACGTGGCCAACCGCATGCAACTGTAGACGTGGAATAGTGTTTTGTAAACTTTAGTCGTTAGTGAGTTTGATTATCTAACCAAGGTAGGTATTACGATCGGAAGAAGGATAGAAAATAGTAACTAATCACGCGTGGCTTTGACAAAAAAAAGTTTGTGATGCATTGCTGTAAATAAATGAATATCCGTCTGGGCTTTGAGATACACAGCCGTTGGAACAATCATACCAATTTCTGACTCCGTATTAGACAATATAAATTAACAAACAAGTAGTGACTTATAATAGCAATGGTAGACTTGACAAACTTAGGACTGTTAGTATAACGCCACTTAGTATAGATAGATATCCTTGAGTCAGCATAAACCAACTCCGAGCTTACTTGGAAAATACGCAATATACAGGTAACCTTCGCAGTATAACCGACCTAAAAAAACTACCTAGGCAACCTTTAGATCTCCATCGCTACAGTATACGATGTCCAATATCTGAAGACTTCACAATCTAAAAACATAACTCTAGCAAACCGATCAAAAAATGCAGACGATTTGATAAAAATAGATGTTTTGGGATAAAAGAATGTAAAGATATAGCTATATGCGAAATAGAATAGGTCAGTAATATTGTTACAGGAGAAATGAAGACATTTGGCTGATTAAAACCTTTATATAAATATCATTAATTTCACTGGGTTTTTGGGGTATATTTGTCTTACTTAACTTATGAACTTGTTTGAAATATTATTTTCGGCCATTTTTGGACTCCTGTTTGTCTTGGTTTGTTCGTTTGCAGTTTTTGCTCCAGGAACCTACAAAATTGAAGAACGACATTGGTCGTCTATTTGTAATTCGACGAACGACATTTTGGTCGATTATCTGTGAATTAAAAATAAACTTTGGTACCTAACTTTGGGATTTCGTTTTGCCATTGATTTGGGTTCGTGAATTGCAAATAGATCGACACACAGTACTTCACAAAAGGAAGGAGCGAAAAATTGGACCTAACAAATATCCTATATCCAATAGAATAAGTCAGTGATATCCATTAGCTTTTTCACAAACCGTTATACACCATCATCATTATATGTGCAAGAAGAATGTTTTCTGGCTGATTTTATTGTTCTTACGGAAAGTAATCTGTGTAACTGTCGTACGTCGATGCCATGGTTATTAACATTGTGGACTGTATCGGGTGAATTATTTAATGCCTTGGTTCGTGAACTTGGCTCAAAAAAAGAGTATAATGATGATCATACCTAAGTAGAATTCCAAAAAATGTTGACGCACTGCACCTAATATATACCGCTTTCAAAGCTGGTAGTTATTTTCGTGTGGAGTATCGGCAAAGGACATAGAAATTTGTGAATAAGAATCTGAATATTCATAATATGAAGGTGTATGAACTAAAAGTTTTGGTTGCTTCAGAGGTTCGTGATATTCCTCTTCTTCAGCAGTAATTGGTTGCAGAAATATGAGGGCGAAATTGATGAGAATTTGATGAGCTGATAGTAGAATCTCTGAATGTGATATTCTACAGGTTGTGTAAGCTTTATAAATCAAAGAAATAATGTATGTAGAAAAATGTGTTTAAACTATTGTCCTAAGAGTTTTAAAACGTTAGTGTTCGAGTTGTCAGATTCTGAAAGCTTATATCAGGTATTTCGAAATTTAAGTCCACGACCAGTATGTTTTAACTTATAAAAGGTGAAAAGGTTTGAGTCGAAGGAGAACTAGAGGTAATCCAATCATGATGTACACCACATTGAGTACGCGGAATCACTCAAACACCAGACCTTTGCAAAAAAACATTTCAACCACAGACCTCGAAAATTGTTAAACCGAAGAGCGAAAAATTAGTGAATTGCGTACCTGGTTTCATTCGGAATGCTCTCGAATAAAGACAGCTAAGCGAATGGCTTCGAATAGAGAACTGATAAACATGTACATACTTATGGATCCCATCATCCACTTGGACCTGACGTGTGTCTCAAAATGTGGTAGTTGAGATAATTGTCATTTCCTACAATCAATATCTCATTCCTTATCGCTCATATATACTGTTTCCTCATCTACATGTCTCGAAACTTGAAAGTGGTTCCAACAATGCAACTGACGAATCTATATGGCATACTTGTAAAACTCGATAAACTCGGCTCTCGTAAAGCAACTGAGGGTGTCGGGCTGTAACAGGTTCTAACTTTATTGCAACTTCATCGCCTGTCAGCATATTTTGTCCAAGATATATGTCGCCAAATGAACCACCGCCAATCTTCCGCACAAGTCTCCATTTACCCCCAATCAGAGCGTTAGCACTCAACGAAACTTTTCTCGACTCCATGATTACGATAATCCAGTCCACCAAATACCTCCAAAGCCTAGTGGCGCAATCGGTTCGTCTGTTAAAACAAAAGTACTACAACATTATACAAAGTACAGAAATGAGGAGAGCCTATGTCACGGCTTTTTATGAAAAAATTTTAACTTACTTGAATTATATGTAGTATGTGACAATATATACAGTCTTTAAACTCCCCAGAGGTATAAATTGTAAAGTATTTAGAAAGCCTGGTATAATTGATTCGTTAATATCCACATATGTATTAAGTGATAGTTGCTTCTCTCACTGTCTCGTGCCGAGTCTGAATTTTGAACACAATGCACGTAGGCGTAGTCATGACCCAAATAGCTGTCTACTTGTGACTCCTAAACTCCTCCAGTAGAACCTTAGGGGCTACTGCCGGTCCCAAGCCCGGGTAAAGGAGGAGGGTTTGACATGGGGTTAGCGGCCCCATTCCGTTGAAATCTAACTTGCCAAAAAAACGCTAACCAGAAAAAATAATTCAAACCATTTTAACTCTGCCCTGAGAGTTAGAGGAAGAATTATGACGTCGTGTGATGAAAGCCAAGTCCCATGGAACGTTCGTACATTGTTGGAGACTGGAAGACTATTTCAAGTTGCGGCAGAAATGAAAAGATACAACATGGAGGTGCTCGGCATCAGTCAAACGCATTGGACACAGGTAGGACAACTGAGACTAGCTTCAGGGGAACTGCTGTTATACTCTGGTCATGAAGAGGAAAATGCTTCACATACACAGGGAGTTGCACTGATGCTGTCCAAACATGCACAAAAGGCACTGATTGGATGGGAATCTCATGGACACAGGATCATTAAAGCATCCTTCAAAACAAAGAAACAGGACATTACAATGAACGTCATTCAATGTTATGCACCTACCAATGACTACAATGACGACGTTAAAGATGAATTCTACGAAAGGCTGCAGTCAACCGTCGGGAAATGTTCACCAAAGGATTTGACGATTCTTATGGGAGACCTGAATGCCAGGGTTGGCATAGACAACACTGGATATGAAGACATCATGGGACGACATGGACTGGGAGAAAGAAACGAAAATGGTGAGAGATCTGCAAACCTATGTGCCTTCAACAAACTGGTCATCGGTGGCACAATATTCCCGCACAAACGCGTACACCACGCTACATGGATTTCATCGGATCACACTACTCAGAACTAAATCGACCATATCTGTATCAACAAAAAGTTCAGGACTATGGAGGATGTGAGAACCAGGAGAGGAGCTGATATAGCCTCAGATCACCATTTTCTAATCGCCAAAATGAAACTGAAACTCAAGAAACACTGGATAAGTGTGCAGACAACATCACACGAGTTTAATACGGCCTTTCTTCGGGATACTGTAAAGCTCAACAAATTCAGGATAGCCCTCACCAATAGGTTCCAGGCCTTTCAGGATATACACAATGGAGAGGACGCAACATTGGAGAACGATTGGAAAGGGATTAAGGAGGCAATCACTTCAACATTTCACGAAGTTCTTGGTCACAAGAAGTACCATCACAAGGAATGGATCTCTGTTGATACTCTTGCAAAAATTGAGGAAAGGAGGAACAAGAAGGCAGCAGTGAATGTCAGCCGAACAAGAGCGGAGAAAGTTACCGCACAAGCTGCATATACAGAAGCAAACAGGGAAGTGAAGAAGAGCATCAGAGCTGACAAACGAAAATATGTGGAAGATGTAGCAGTGATGGCGGAAAAGGCTGCAAGAGACGGAAACTTGAGACAATTGTACGATACAACAAAGAAGCTCGCCGGAAACCATCGTAAACCAGAATGACCAGTGAAAAGCAAGGAAGGCAAAGTAATCAGCAACACTGAACAACAGCGAAATAGGTGGGTAGAGCACTTTAAGGAACTCTTGAATCGACCAGCTCCACTGAACACACACAACATCGATACAGCATCAACGGACCTCCCAATTAATATTGGCGCACCTACGATTGAGGAGATCAGTATGGCCATCAGAAAAATCAAGAGTGGCAAAGCAGCAGGACCAGACAACATTCCAGCAGATGCAATGAAAGCAGATGTAGAAGCAACTGCGAAAATATTTCACATCCTCTTCAAGAAGATTTGGGATGAGGAACAAGTACCATCAGATTGGAAAGAAGGATACCTGATCAAAATACCAAAGAAAGGCGATCTCAGCAAGTGTGAGAACTACAGAGGCATCACTCTTCTTTCAATACCAGGTAAAGTCTTCAACAGAGTATTGTTAAACAGAATGAAGGACTTCGTAGACGCCCAACTTTGAGATCAACAGGCTGGATTTCGTAAGGATCAATCGTGTACTGACCAAATTGCTACATTACGGATCATTGTGGAACAATCAATTGAATGGAACTCACCACTCCACATCAACTTCATCGACTACGAGAAAGCATTTGATAGTGTGGATAGGAAAACACTGTGGAGGCTTCTTTGACACTACGGTGTGCCTGAGAAAATAGTTAACATCATACGGAATTCTTATGATGGATTCAACTGCAAAATTGTACACGAAGGACAGCTAACAGACTCCTTTGAGGTGAAGACCGGTGTCAGGCAAGGTTGCTTACTCTCAACCTTTCTCTTTCTCCTGGTGATCGACTGGATTATGAGGACGTCAACATCTAGAGGGAAGCACGGTATCAACTGGACAGTTAGGACGCAGCTGGACGACTTGGACTTTGCAGATGACTTGGCTCTTCTATCGCACACGCAACAACAAATGTAAGAGAAGACAACCAGTGTAGCAGCAGCCTCTGCAGCAGTAGGTCTCAAATACATAAAGGAAAAAGCGAAGCTCTCCGATGCAACACAACATGCACCAACCAAATCACTCTTGATGGAGATGCCTTCGAGGACATTAAAACCTTTCCATATCTGGGCAGCATCATCGACGAGAAAGGTGGATCGGACGCAGATGTGAGGGCGCGGATTGGCAAAGCAAGGGCTGCATTTCTACAACTGAAAAATATCTGGAACTCGAAACAACTTTCAACAAAAACCGAAATCATGATTTTCAATACAAATGTCAAGACAGTTCTACTGTATGGAGCGGAAACATGGAGAACTACGAAAGACATCATCAAGAAGATACAAGTGTTTATGAACAGTTGTCTACGCAAAATACTTCGTATTTGTTGGACAGACACCATCAGCAACAACGAACTGTGGGAGAGAACAAACCAGATCCCAGCGGAGGAGGAAATCAGGAAGAAACGGTTGAAGTGGGTAGGACACACTACAAAATGCACCTAAATGCGTCACGAGACAAGCCCTCACTTTGAACCCTCAAGGCAAAAGGAAAAGAGGAAGGCCAAGTTACACATAACGCCGAAAAATAGAGAAAGAAATGAGAGGAATGAACAAACACTGGACAGAATTGGAAAGGGAAGTCCAGGACAGAGTTGGTTGGAGAAAACTGGTGTGCGGCCTATGCTCCATTGGGGATAACAGGCGTAAGTAAGTAAGTAAGTAAGTGTGACTCCTAAAGTATGGAATCGGGTATTGCAGCTTATCATACAGGGATACTTTGTTTCTAATCACTGCATTGGCAACACAATTCGGCCAGTTTTGGACACCCATCAATTAAAGGAAGTGAGGTCTTTGTAGAACACATGGAGTGGTTTGAAATCTGCTGCATCATAAGTAAAGATATGAAAATCTGGAATTATTCTTTAGTCATGTTCATTGTACTAGTTTTAAATTCAGAGATATCTAAACTCCATAAAACGCTGCTGCAACTGAAATGCAGTAACAGGCGCAATTTCGGGAAACAGTTGAAAATCTAACTTCGACATCAGTTGGTGTTTGTGATAATTATTCTGAATTCAGAGGGTGATATTATCCCAGGCAACTAGAACAGCATGTGCAACGGTAAACTAGTCCCGAAACAATTAGTTCTATTGGCTTTTGACATTGGTTCTGACCTCGTTCGGTCTAGTCGATAGTGCTCGGTCATGCATCCGCACCAGATCACCATTGAGTACGCAGTGCCACGAATCCCCTCACAACAACAACTCTTCTTAGATTACTCACTTCTCAGCATCGCAGCTTTTCTGATAACGTGTTTTTGATCCCTTTCATTTCTGACTTCTGGTTTGATTCCACTTCGGGTATTCTCGAGTTTAAAGTTGTCACGGTCGAAACCCCGAAAATGAGCAACATTTTCATTGCTGAGTACAACGTAAAGTAAGCGTCCCTTCTGTAAACACAAATGATCGTACACAATCTGCAGGCGGAAACTGGTAAGTCCATCTTTCCTGAAAAGGGCAGAAACGGTTAGTATCCTGCCGGTGACAACCTCAATCTCAAACTATCAAAACATATTCAGTCATGAATGGTGAGATATTGTAGTCCAACTTTCACATACAATTTCATATGTTGTGGTTGGATTCTGTGACCCACAAGCATTCAAGAATTTCTGACTCAGTTCACATTCCCCCGGGGGAAATAAGATTATTTTCCCTCGAAACTGCAAATGTCTTTACTGAAACACCTACGCATCTTATCGTTTACAAGTTCAAAACATATACAGTCAAAAATATACATTATTTTATTGAGCTGATGTTCCGTTCTCAGAACTGGATGTCTTGGTTGTGGAGCTTTCGATGTTCTTCCGAGCAGAAGGGAAGTATTGGAGCTTCTACACGTATTACTCGTAGCATGTTCTGTTGACCTCGATCTTCAATGGTTCATACTAACCCTAGGTCTGTCTTCGTCTGCACCTGCATGAACAAATCTCCACTTTAACCATCCACCTCATCTAGAAATCTTCTTCATCAGTACATCATTCAGAAACTGATAAGGATTTCTTTCCTGCACTTCTTAACATATGTCATGAGAGACGATGCACCAATGTTTACATAGTGTTTTGTTAATTGTATTTGGTTCATGTATATCACATACTTTCTGGATTGCCGGATCGATTCAGTCAGTCTGTATTGGATTTTGTTCAGTACCTTTATCTAGAAACCTGTTTTGACGTATTTTGCTTATACTTTCAAATTGATTCTAGATGGTCTGACTTTTCGTTAAAACTACACTGCACTACACTCCAATTTTAGCTTGTCTCAACTTCCGGTCTATGTATATCACGTAATCTACTCATTTTTACCGTTTTATCCTGAATTCATTCATTGTTTATTCTCAGATAACTACGTTACAAGAGTCACGCCAGTTTACAGGCGTCTCAAATGCTTCCACAATTACTGTAAAAGTTATAGCAGTTAAATTAAGTATAAGAGTCAGTTTCTGATAGCATATTTACACCATGTCACTGACACAAACAGTATAATACAGCCACATTTTCAATAGTAGAGTACAAATAAGGAAGGTGCACAATAGGTTCTTTAGGCGATTTGCCGAGAACAGTAGTGAATTAATTGGGAAAGGTCAAAAGGAACGCGCTTGATACGAGCTGTGATCCAGACAGTCATGTACATAGAGTGCATGTTCCCTAGATTCGCCAAGGATTTCCCACCATGAAAGGGGTTATTCTGCGGACAACATTATTTCGTTGAGATATATCCACACATTTTCGCCAGTCATTTTGCTCGCTTCATGTATATTTAACTGCTACATGATTATTAACACCATTTAAGTTTGAAGCATCTGAGATCTGAGTACTGGGGACGACTGAACTCGGTGCTCGTGTGGCAACTGTGTTGACAGGAACACTGGAGATGGAAGTTACCCGAAAAGCAACAATCTACTGTGGGAGGGAACAAACCAGATTCCATCGAAGGAGGAAATCGGGTTGAGATGGATAGGACAGACACTGAGGAAAGCCCCCAATTGCGCAACATGACAAGCCCTAACTTAGAACCATCAAGTTCGAGGGAAAAGGAAGGCCAAGGAACACATCACACCGAGAAATGGAAACAAACATGATAAGAATCAACAAAATTCGTACGGAACTCAAAGGGAAGACAAGGAATACTGGTCGGCGGCATATGGTCCAGTAGGGGTAACAGGCATGAGTAGGTAAGTATGTTTGTAAATATGGATGCAAGACCAGTTTGTCAAAATCAGATGCTTGCATTCAGGAAGGAGACAGATCCATCAAACATAGAAGTAAGATCATTCAAGAAAAATAGCAATTTTTCTATGATATGCACAAAATATCCATTTACCACACTTTTCCGTAAGTAGTACACATTAAGTACACTAAAAACTGCTGCTCAATGCCTGAGGGTGAAGTGGTTCTGCTGACTGCAGAAGGGTGTGACAGCAGTAAGGTTTATCCCGCGGAAAACCAGCATCTGCAGCCATGCTGCTTTCTCACAGGGAAGGATGGGCTAGAAAAGTTCGACCCTAAAAATGTCACACCTCACCCTACCTCATGGATTTCCGTCTCCGGCGGTAAGGGTGCCCACTAAGGGCGTTTAATTGCGGAGCTAACACTCAGAAACTTTTTGTAAAAAGGCTGAGCGTGACCGGCCTCAAGCAGTTGTCGCTTGGGCTCTGCGATCACGCTCCCAGGTCGTTCAGACCAACAATAATCTATCTTCCTTTTCAAGTTCCTTAAGAAACAACCTTCCATACTGTGGGCCCTCGAGAATTGACAACCGCCCTCATACCCGTAACAGCACACGAGACCAAATTGGTCACAATCAAATCCTTCCTACACCCCCTAATACCTCTCATATCTCACATTCTTTTATCACACTACACATCTAATGCAAACAATGCGAGTTCACTTAACGTCCTTCATGATCTCCTTAAACCCCGCTCTAGACTACATGCTGGAGCATTTAATGCACGTACATTGTCTCAAATAGGGCAACAGGCTTCTTTAGATAGGACATTTGAATCTCATGCTGCGTCTCTGACACGCGCATACAGGATCCTAATGAAGTCATTAATCTGATTTCCCTTTCTCAGAACAAAGAATCAGCCCGATTTACTCTTCGTGTATCCGGTAGCCCTGATGCTGCTTCCTGTGGTCTCGCTGGTGTAGGTATAGCATTGATTCGTAGGACAGAAATAGCTCAGTCAGGTAGACTAAGCGAAAATGAAAGACACCTAGGTTGTTGTCATGGTGATTCGACTCAGAGAAAAGACAATCGTGACCGACTGTTGCGACTGTGTTAGATAACCGCCTATTTCTAGCAAACACTAACTTAAGCCTAAGCAAGAGCATCTCTTTACCTGGCGAAGTTAGACGCAACTAGATCACATCGACATCAGCCACCGATGGAGAAGATCGATAGAGGACTGCCGATTGTTCTGGGGCACATGTTTAGATTCAGACCATGCTTTAGTGCGAGCTTGTATTTGTTTAATGCTTACTGGACTTAGGAACGACACCGTAAGAAAGCCTCTTAGGGTTTTACTTAATGATAATAAGGCGAAGAATATATTTCAGGAACAACTAGAAAGAGAGTTAGGCAATCATTTAAGCGATTCCCATCCAAAGGCAGCTTGGAATGATATCAAGAAGGCTGTGGAAACTGCATTGATATCCGCTAGTAAGGTTGACCTTAAGTCTAGAAGGAAGCCGTGGATCTCAGTAGCGTCCAACGATCTGATGGATGCCCGAAAACTCATCCCACCTGGCTCTGAACATGATGAAGAACGAAGTCAGCTTATGCGCAGACTGATAAAAATCCTGCGCAAAGACCGTGAACAGTGGTGGGTGGCTGAAGCAAAGGCGATGAAAAAGGCAGCGGCAAGAGGCAACAGTAGGCAACTATTCAGACTCATCAAGAAACCGGTATTAGGAACCCTAATGTGAGTGAGGCCATTTCGAGAAAAGGTGGTCTTATTAGCCATTCTCAATCCAGGAGGCTGGATCGATGGGCAGAACACTCTAGGGATCAGTTCAACTGGCCTGGAACTGGACATAATCCCATCCGACTGGTCTCAATTTTTATTGTCCCGATTTATAAGAAAGGAAACAGGTCTTCTTGTGACAATCACAGAGGAATCAGTCTAAATAATATAGTTTCTAAATTGTTAGCCTCTATCATACTTAGACTCTTACTAGTGCTCGTGAAGAGCATACAAGAGAACACCAGGCTGATTTTCGACCTGGACGTGGCTGTATAGACCACATTTTCAAGCTAAGACAGGTCCTGGAACACAGACACACATTTAGTCGTCCGATAATAGTTGTCTTCCTGGTCCTAAAGGCGGCATTTGACCCTGTTCATCGTGAGGACCAGTGGCAGTGTCTGTCATTAAAAAGCGTATCAAAGAAGTACATCAACCTTACAAAAGCTCTCTACTCGAACACCACTCTCCCAGTTCTTGTTTAATTTTGTCGTAGACATGCTCTTACAGTTAACTTTATCTCCGTCTGACTTTTCAGAAGTGGACCTTCTAGCAGTAGACTCGCTTATTGACCTAGAATATGCTGATGACAGTTTTATTTGGTGAAGACGCTGACAAAATGCAAAGTATTCTGACTACCCTAAGCAACAACGAGAGCATGTTCGGGATGCGGTTCTCACCGTCGAAATGCAAAATGTGGCTTCGAGATTAGGTTGTATCGGCACCTGAACTAGCGATAGGGAATGAAGTAGTTGGGCGTATAGACCGCTTCACTTATCTTGGGAGTCTCATCAGTGTTGATGGGCTGGTTGACTGACGAAATCTCAGCACGGATACAGAAGGCTCAATTGGCTTTTGACAATTTACGTCATTTATGGCGTAGGCGAGATATCCTTTTGCTGATTAAAGGACGAGTGTACTGAGCAGTAGTTCGCTCCGTTCTCTTATATGGGTGCGAAACATGGCCGATAAGAGTAGAAGGCATTCGTAGGTTACTGTCTGCGGGGTAGGAGTCTGACTAATGCAGTACTAAGCCTTCTGATTGTCTTTATTGTAACGCCATCATCTTTGAATTTGAGATCGATAAATATTGGTTTTTTTATGGACTGTAGCTACATTCAAATTGCTGACCTAAGTTTCTAGTATACTTATCAATGAATTTATGTTGGCAGAAATTATTCTTCATATATTTTCTAACGTTCATCAATCGTTCTTCCAGTTTCCCAGTGGTGTATATCATCTCTAATTTTTAACAATGTTTTCTTATTACCGATTGCATAAAAACTAATAGAATTCACGTATAGATCATTATGAGTACCTTTCTCATAAAACGAACATTGAACTTCCCCACTCGCTCTCCTTTGCATGATAACGTCAAAAAGGCAAAACACGTTTCTTTTATGGTCCATAGTTAATTTTATGCTATGATGACCCTCGTTAAAAGGTTTTAACAGATGAATTGCATACAGTGAACGTGTCATTCATATCCCTCGAGTAATTTGTTGTTTCGCTTGTCGCTTATTTTAGGTTCGTTTTGTTCACGGAAGCATATGAAAATATCCACCAAAATTGGACTTTCATTGTTACACCGTAGGTTTGTTTGTGTACGGTGTCTTTAAACTGAAATTGAACATCTTTTGTGTCTATGAGTATCAGTCAGTGGAACTCTTGCATTGGTGAAGAAAGGAGATCAGAATGCCGATAATTTATGTCAACGATTTCAAGAATGACTATTTTGGAGAACGAACACGTTACATAAAAAGATACCAGTGACTTGCTGTGAACGCTTACATTGTTTAGTCTTTTAGTAAATTAGAGTGAGTCTTTTATAGTATGTGTTGATGACCGTTGACTAACTGGTCCCAGCTTCTTCACTAGTCAGTGTGCAACTTAGTGACATGATAGGGGTAAAAAGGACGTCAAGTTTACACATCTGTGATAAATATTACAGGCTGTAGGTATACGACAAAAAGCCTATTAACAACTGAAGTTATGTAATTCCTCTCTTCAAAACCACTACAGATTTTGAAGAACGGCTAGATTGTGTGAAATATTTTAAATTACATTAAACTATTTTGCAAAATAATGAAAACATGCAGAAGACTTACAGAATGACTATGATATTCAGTAAATACAGGAAGCCAAGAATTAGAAAATAGCCCATTCTTCAATGAAAATATTGATACCACTCGACCTCTATCACCCATTATAAGTAAATGTGGATGTTTCTACAATCAAGGTTGTTAGAAAAATTTTTAGGAATACAAGGGGAATATGTAAAGCATCAATCCCGTAGCTGACCACGTTTAACTTGGATAGACGGATGCAATCGGTTGAATTCTCCCCGAAATTTATACAGCACTTTTCTCGTTCAAAGCTTGCCGATGCCCAGTCTACGGCCTTTTCTACATTTGGTACAAATCAGAATACATAAATCAAATAACCTGGCAAACAAGGGTAGGTTCCATTCCAAAGACTTTGTGAACGCCATTTCCAATACGACTGCTGACCTAACCAGTGGCAAAACTGTCCACATACAGAAGATAGTGCCACAAGATCGTTAATCCGCAAATAAGAGCAAATTTGATAAAACAAATCTTGAGGTAAATCTCTGATTTCAACCATTGATTACAAACACAGCCAGAGATAAATAACCATTAATGTTGGAAGTTTCAAATAATGTTATCCTAAGAACAAATCAGACATGAAAATAAAACCCAAGAAGTAAATTTCAATAAAAACAAGACGATTCTGCACAAATTAAAAGCAACTCAAAAGAAAAACTTCATAACCATAGCTAAAGAACGCGGTGGAAAAGTTGAATGAAAAATATGCTACACTTCATTCATATAACGCATAATACAAATATTTCACAAATACTGATTTTATGCCACACTGTTCGAGTTATCTAAAAACCTGAAAGTGAGTACTCCATCAATCTTCGGTTTTAATTGTTTCTCATGAACGCTGCTGAGTCCATAATTAAAGTGGGCGTATCAAATGTACTAGCATGATATCTTTGAAGAATTCCAATAATCTTATAATAACTTTTCGGATTTCTTGTCTACAAAGAGAATACGTAAAGATATACCCTAGCCGAAAACTAGCAGTTGCGACTAACTTGGAAATTTTCTGACAGTAAGAATTCGGAAAAACAAAGACATTCGCCGTTGCCTCTTAGTTGTCTGTGCCTACGCTCCCACTAATTGTAGATCAGATGACGCAAATATGGAATTTCGTAAGGTTGTGCAATAATGTAGTAATAGTGGCTGGTGACTTCATTGTTCAAGTAGGTAAACTAAGCGAAACTGGAAGACACCTGAGTGGACCATTTAGTGTCGTGTCTCAGTGATCACCTGCTGCAAACATCCTCAGATAATCGCCTATTTCTAGGAAATACCAACGTTAAGCATAAGGGGAACATCTTTTAACATGGTGAACCCCAAAGTCGTCCCGACGATGGATTTAACTAGACCATATCGCTACCAGCCACTGACGTAGAGACTCGATCGAGGACTGTCGCTCATTCTGGAGCACGCGTTTAGATTCGAATCATGTTCTAGCAAGAGCATTTATCTGTCTACATCTTACTGGACGTAAGAAAGGCGCAGCAAGAAAACCACTTGTGGTTGTACTTAACGATAACAAAGCCAGGAGCACACTTCGAAAGCGACTAAAAATGTCATTAAGCCATATAGGGGACGCCAACCCCGAGGCAGCTTGAAATGATATCCAATAAGCTGTGGAAACAGCCGATGAGGTCAACCAAAAGGTTAGGCAGAAGCAGTAGGTTTTAGTAGCATCTACCAAACTGACAGATGCTCGGAAACTCATCCCACTTGGCTCTTGACATAATGAAGAGCAAAGATGATAAAAGCCTACGCAATGATCACGAACAGTGGTGGGTAGCAAAAGAAGAGAGAGGTGAGCGGCAGCGGCTATAGGCAACAACAAACAAATGTTCAGTTATCAAAGAAACCAACTATTATCGAAAATATCTCGCAAATAGATAGGACGGTTGCTCACATTGAGGAAGGTTATTTCTTTAGGAAAGTGAAAATGTGGAGGTATTTAACACCTCAAAATGAGATTGGATTGATGAATTAAAGGATATGTTACGTACTACGGTTAATAATACGGTTTCGCCTAAGATCGACATGATGTTTTTTGGGGGTATATGTCTGACATGAATTCTACGGCTAATCTGGAAATAATTGTGTCACGTTTACCCCTAGAACTAGAGAATAAATGGGTGGGAGCTGCTGATAGGATCATGATGACCGGTAGGGAGCCGATTTTTGAAGAATTAGTGATGTTTGCAGAAGAAGGAGCCAGGATTGCTGGATCACGTTTAGGTAGATTGGTACATTATAACTCAAAGTTCCGTAAAAGTAATTATGAAAGCCAAGTTGACAGGAGATCACGCTTTAATGTAGTTAAGCGGGAACCAAGCAACTCATTCAAGGCTTTAAGTTGCGAAATTTGTTCTGGTGATCACAATGAGAAAGACTGTATGAAGTTATCAAAAATGAATGTTACAGAGAGGAGACAGGAAGTGAGGAAGCGTGGTCTATATTACCTGTGTTTAAGGAAGGGTCACATAGCCAAGTTGTGTACCTCGGACATAAGGTGTGACGTTGATAATTGTAAGATTCGGAATAGTCAATTATTACATATTGATGCTACTAACAAACATGTGGCGAACTTTGCTAAGGATTGGAAATTCTCAAGGGTTTGTTTGGGTATCACTCCGGTTAGACTATATGGCCCTAAAGGATGTCTGGAAACATACGCCCTTCTAGATAATGGTTCAGATACCTCTATTGTATGCGAAGAGTTAATTAATCGGTTAGGTCTCAAAGGTAAGGAGACTTCAATAAAGGTGACGACTGTGAATGAATACGACCAAGACACTTCCGATCGATTATGCAGAACCTTTAACCGAACTCCAGCTGAGAAGGTGGAAACATTTAAAGGACATAAACCTACCGAGGTTGCAAAGTAATCTTGCAGGAATATTGATTGGGTGTGATGCTCCAGATGCACATTTAGTCCTTGAACAACCCCTGGGAGACAGGAAACATCCCGTTGGTGTGCGTACTCATCTCGGTTAGATGATTTTAGGTCCTAAAGGAGTATCGAGGTCTTTACATCAAGTTCAGTGGCGTCATCGTACTACTAATGATATTTTGCGAGATATAGAAAGATTATATAATCATGAGTTCGAGGATGCGGATGGGTTTCGTGATGGATAATCTGTCGAAGATAAAAGAGCTCTAGAAATAGTTAATAGTTCCTTGAGACTGGAAGGTGGCCGTTTCCAAGTTGGTCTATCCTTGAAGTATGATAAGCCAAGGCTATCGAATAATTTGGAACTAGCTTAACGTAGACTGTAGTGTTTAAGTAAGAGGTTTATGAAGGATAATAGTCTTCTGGAGAAATATCAACTTGCAATGAATAAGCATTTAAGTTAGGGCTACATCATTGAAGTTAGTAAGGAGGAATTCGACGTGATTCTGTTTGTTGGTATATTCCTCATTATCCTGTTATCAACCCTAAAAGGCCTGGAAAATTAAGAATTGTTTTTAATTGTGCAGCTGTCTATCAAGGTTGTTCTCTTAATGATCAGCTTTTGAGAGGACCAAATACTGTAAATAGTTTGATTGGTATACTTCTACGATTCAGATTATGCAATGTAGCATTAGCCGCTGACATCGAGATGTTTCTTCAAGTAAAGATCCCGAGACGAGATAAGGGAGCGTTTCGACTATTGTGGTGGGAAGACGGTGATATAGGACGAAAGGCTAAGGAATACTGTTTGACAGTTCACCCGTTTGGAGCCGTGTCCTCCCCTTTTCGAGCTAATTTCGCCCTTAGGAAGACGGTAGATATATTCAGAAAGGAATTGAATAAAGATGTCCAGGAAATTGTGGATAAGAGTTATAATGTCGTCGACTATTTAACTTCAATTGACAATGTGCAGGATGCAATGGAGCTTGAAAAAACCCTTGGTTTACTCCTCAGAAAATGTGGGTTTAGACTTACCAAATGGATAAGTAACTGTTTACAGGTTCTCGAATCAATTCATCCAGAAGAGGATTCAGAAGCCGTTAAAGAGATTGACTTTGAGACACTTCCTACGGAATGCACATTGGGATTATTTTGGAATACTATGGTTGATGCGTTTGAGTTTAAAGTTGGCATATCGAAATCACCTCTCACTAGGTGAGGTATATTGTCAAGTGTAGCTTCATTATACGACCCCTTGAGATTGTTAGCACCATTCATACTTCATATGAAGCAGTTACTTCAACGTTTAGGTAAGTTGGGACTAGGATGGGACGAAGAGATTCCAAGTGAGGAAAGCAAACGCTGGTTAGAGATTTTAAGTGAATTTCAGAGGGTTGAGAACGTTAGTTTTCCACGCTGTGTATTATTTTCACAGTCAGATCACTCGCTCCTGGAACTTCATATTTTCTGTGACGCCTCGGAAACTGGATATGAGGCAGTGGCAGACGTCCGCTCTTACATCCATGACACTGAAATATGTCCTCGTCTTATTACGGCTATGCCAAGAGTAACCCACTTAAAGATTCAAACTATACCCCGCTTGGAACTTACGGCAGCAGTGTTACGTCCAGTTTTTTGCTCGTCGATCTTACGAAGCACTGTTGTCGTCTATTGGTAATTCAAGGTCCCAAATTTCTATACCAAGAACGAAACTCCAAAGTAGATACCAAAGTTTATTCCAAATCACAAATTCCACCAAAATAATTTATTACAAATAGACGACCAATGTCGTTCTAACAACAATAATTATAATAATTACAGTTACCTTCTAATTTATTATCTCTTGGAGCAAAAAACTGTAACGAACAACAAAGAGAAACGGGAGTCCAATATGTCCGCAAATAATAATTCAAACAAGTTCATAAGTTAAGTAAAACAAATATACCCAAAAACAGTGAAATTAATGATATTTATACATGAAGGTTTTGATCAGCAAAATGTCTTCGTTTCTCCCGTAACAGCAGTGTTAGCAGCGCGTATGGGGTCCCAGCTGCAGTCCGAGTTAGATATCAAGTTTGCAGAAGTTGTGTTTTGGACGAATTCCATGATTGTCTTACACTATATTAGAAATGAGAAAACATTCATAGCAAAACCGGATTTCGACTATCCACAGTCTTACAAAGGTGGACCGATGGAGATTCGTACCTCCTAAAGAAAAACATAGCAGACTTTGCTTCTAGAGGAGCCAAGTTCAACAGTACTGGTGTCAAGGTATAGGTAGAGGGACCACATTTTTTGAAGTAGTCAAAGGAGTGTACCAGCATGATATCTTTGAAGAATTCCAATAATCTTCTAATAACTTTTCGGATTTCTTGTCTACAAAGAGGATACGTAAAGATATACCCTAGCGGAAAACTAGCTTTTGCGACTAACTGGGGAATCTTATGATCATCTACTTATTATTTGACAGCTACCTAGCTTTGTTAGCCTGATACGTTAGGACAGTCAATGGGTTTATTCTAGCTAGTGAAAAGGATACTGGATATGCTTGGGTAGATAGATAGCGAGAACTAGCTTGATAAATGTCTTTACGTCGGATTTATTTCATGGACTCATAAGTCGACCTACAGATCGAAATTCCCACCAGGAAAATCTTCCGCGTGATTGGTTACTGCGTCATCGAAGTATGTTAATTTTGTTACTTACAATTGTAACGCTTCTCAAATTACGCAGCAACAACCGAGTCTTCTATGCATCGTCTTGTTTACCGAATTCAATTCTAAATGTATCTTCCCAACGTTTGAACCACGTTAGAAAAGTATTTCCACATTCGGGATTATAGATCGATTCTGGTATGCTGTTTGCCACTGCTTCACAAGACGTATTTAGCATAGCATATGGACTCGAACACTGGCTGTTGAGCTGTTGAGTTGGAGTCTCCAACAACCGCATTTGTGCTTCTAATTGTGCTTGCTGTTGTTGTAGTATTCGGTTAAGCTGATCATCTGAAATAGGCATCTTGAATTTTTTTCATTTTTCCGCGTCGCCACTGTTGTAACTCTTGCTTGGATAATTTCCAGCTAAATCCCAATGACTTTGTATTCTCTGACCACAATGCACTGGACAAGTTCCCAACAATCAAAAACACGGTTGAACAGGAAAAGATTATATTCCAAATAACAAGGTTAAATGGAAATATCAAGCCAAGTGTGATGGCGAAGGCGAAGGCGAAAATAGATTTAACGTTAGTTTCTTTATAGCATTTACATCAGAAGCTTCTGGATAAAAATTCACGTGATCGACTGGAGTAGATCTAGCCAATCTGCATGCAGCTAACAGTACAAGAATATTTTACAATGTTCTCCAAGAATCAATCAGGCGCTGATTGGATAGGAAATTAGCCAATCAGAGCGCAGTAACTCAGTCATGCTTTAATTCCACCTATGTCCCACTAACACTGTCCCTAAGACGTCTTTATGGAGCATAAATAAACGCTAATTAAGTGCTTGAATTCATTGTATGCTATTTAGATGTTTGTAGATTACTTTTTCTGCGCGATATCAAGACTTCTTGGTGGTACAGTCGGGTCAAGTATTGACAGCAGCCTATCTGAACGCTGTTTCATTATTTTGTACTCGTCATTCGATTAAGGTGAACCCGTCACGTTTTAACAATACCAAGAGACGAGCATAATAGGATATTTAATGTGTACTACTTAAGGAAAATTGTGGTAAATGGATATTTTGTGCACATCACAGAGTGATCTTACTTCTATGTTTGATGGATCTGTCTCCTTCCTGAATGCAAGCATCTGATTTTGACAAACTGGTCTTGCATCCATATTTACAAACATACTTACCTACTCATGCCTGTTACCCCTACTGGACCATATGCCGCCGACCAGTATTCCTTGTCTTCCCTTTGAGTTCCGTACGAATTTTGTTGATTCTTATCATGTTTGTTTCCATTTCTCGGTGTGATGTGTTCCTTGGCCTTCCTTTTCCCTCGAACTTGATGGTTCTAAGTTAGGGCTTGTCATGTTGCGCAATTGGGGGCTTTCCTCAGTGTCTGTCCTATCCATCTCAACCCGATTTCCTCCTTCGATGGAATCTGGTTTGTTCCCTCCCACAGTAGATTGTTGCTTTTCGGGTAACTTCCATCTCCAGTGTTCCTGTCAACACAATTGCCACACGAGCACCGAGTTCAGTCGTCCCCAGTACTCAGATCTCAGATGCTTCAAACTTAAATGGTGTTAATAATCATGTAGCAGTTAAATATACATGAAGCGAGCAAAATGACTGGCGAAAAGGTGTGGTTTGTTCTGGTTTGTTCCCTCCCACAGTAGATTGTTGCTGATAGTGCCTGGCCAAAGGATCTGAAGTAATTTGCGTAGACAACTGTTAATGAATAATTGTAATTTCTGGATGATAGTTTTCGTGGTTCTCCAAGTTTCGGCTCCATACAGTACAACTGTCTTGACATTTGTGTTGAAAATCCTGATTTCAGTGTTGATCGACAACTGTTTGGAGTTCCAGTACCACTTCGCCCTCAGACCTTGAGTAGCTGTTTTTAGTCTCATCGTTCTCCAATCGACCTGCCTGGCATGGTGGTACCTTCAGGAACACATGTTCCAGCCAGTTTAGCTCGATTGGGTCATCACGATAGGCAAGCCCGACCACCACTTCAAGGTAGCAGCTACGGTCTGGATTACTGTTGCACATTCTAGTTTGGAGTTCCAGATGTGGTTAAATTGTAGAAATGCAGCCCTTACTTTCCAGATCCGCGCCTTCACATTTGCATCAGATCCACCTTGTTCGTCAATGGTGCTGTCCACATATGTAAAGCATGTAAAGGATTTGGAAAATCGTAGGTTCAATAGGAATGCAAAGATATTTTGTTTATGCTCAGAAAGATGGCGATCTATTTGTAGGTATTTGGAGGGTGAAGATGTTCGAATTCGAAGGTAGAAAATGCGAGAGGAACTGCGTATATGAACTCCCGGGGGTAAGAGAATAACTGGAATCAATCCAATTAAGTATAACCGTCTGATTAACAATGAATGAATTCAGGATAAAACGGTAAAAATGAGTAGATTACGTGATATACATAGACCGGAAGTTGAGACAAGCTAAAATTGGAGTGTAGTGCAGTGTAGTTTTAACGAAAAGTCAGACCATCTAGAATCAATTTGAAAGTATAAGCAAAATACGTCAAAACAGGTTTCTAGATAAAGGTACTGAACAAAATCCAATACAGACTGACTGAATCGATCCGGCAATCCAGAAAGTATGTGATATACATGAACCAAATACAATTAACAAAACAATATGTAAACATTGGTGCATCGTCTCTCATGACATATGTTAAGAAGTGCAGGAAAGAAGTCTTCACCAGTTACTAGATGAGTTACTGTACTGTTTCGAAGAACCTTGCTTTACCCTTTGTGTATGTCGAGATCTGCTGCTTCGGAGTCTGTCGCTTCTCTAATAGTCTCCTCTTGCATTTGTTTTTGTGTGTGCAGTGGAAGAGCCAGGTCATTTGCGAAGTCGAGCTGCATCCTGGCTGTCCACTGTATACCTGTTAGGATATTCGTCCAATATCCCAAGGGAATTATTGGTTAATTATTACTGGTTATTTCTTATCCACCAATTTTATGGACGTACTTGATATCGATGTCACGTACTCTACTGCTGCTTCTTATGGGTCGTCCTGACTGTCACAGACTTCGATGCTGTTACATTTTCGACCTGAATGACCAGGACCAGGTCCCATACCCCTTGTCCGGGATCCTGGTTCTCTTCTGGACTCGGACCTCGTACTTTCTTGATGCTTGTAGAATGTAGGTTCCACTTCATATCAACTCCTCTTCTTTCACTTAGTGGAAATTAGAGTATTCGGATTAGAGTAGCATGTGGTGTCGCTGGATCCTCGCTCTCGTTTTCCAACTACGGTGTACTCGTGATGATTCAAGCATATAAAAGTGACATATTTACGTTCATGCGTAACAATACAGTTCTTCCCTCCAGATGCTGACGTCTTCATTACCCAGTCGATCACCAGGAGAAAGAGAAAGGGTGAGATTAAGCAACCTTGCCTGAAACCGGTCTTCATATCGAACGAGTCTGTCACCTGTTCTTCATTCACGACCTTGCAGTGTAATCGATCATAAGAGTTTCTTATGATGTTGACTATCTTCCCAGGTACGCCATAGTGTCGAAGAAGCCTCCGTAGTGTTGTCCTGCCACATTATCAAATGCTTTCTTGTAGTCAGTGAAGTTGATGCAGTGTCGTGACTTCCATTCAGTCGATTGTTCCACAATGATCTGTATTGTTGCAATTTGGTCGGTACACGATCGATCCTTACGAAATGCAGCCTGTTGGTCACGAAGTTGGGCGTCTACGAAGTCCTTCATTCTGTTTAACAATACCCTGTCGAAGACTCTTCCCGGTATTGGGGAAGAGTGCTGCCTCTGTAGTTCCCAAACTCGCTGAGATCGCCTATCTTTGGTATCTCGATGCGTCCCGCTCCTTTCTACTCTGTTGGTACTTGTTCTTCATCTCGAGTCTTGTTGAAGAGTATGGGCAATATTTTTTCAGTTGCTTCCACCTCTGTGGGGATGTTGCCTGGCCACGCTGCTTTGCCACCCTTGATCTGTCTGCCGGCCACGCTAATCTCTTCAATTTTCGGTGGGTCGACACTGATTGGAGGTCCGAGGATTCGGCTTTGATGTTGAGTGGGTTCAGTGTAGTTAGTTGATTCAAGAGTTCCTTGAAACACTTTGCGCACCTGTTTCGCTGTTCTTCAGTGTTGCTGATTACTTGGCCTTCCTTGCTTTTCACTGGTCGTTCTGCTTTACGATGGTTTCCAGCGAGCTTCTTTGTTTTGACGTACGATTGTCTCATATTTCCTTCTCTTGCAGCCTTTTCCACCCTCATTACTATATCTTCCATAAATATACGGTTGTCAGCTTTGATGCTCCTTTTCACACACATTCTTGCTTCTGTGTAGTCAGCATGTGCATCGGCCTTTTCCTGCTCTTGTTTGGCTGATGTTGAGTGCTGCCTTCTTGTTACTCCTTTCTTGAATCTTATCCAGAGTATCAACTGAGATCCATTCCTTGTGGTGGTATTTCTTGTGGCTCAGAACCTCCTGACATGTTGTCTTCATTACCGGTGTTGTCCATGCCAACCCTGGCATTTAGGTCTCCTATCAGAATGGTAAAGTAGTTTGATAAGCATCTCTCGACGATTGACTGCAGCCTCTCGTAGAATTGATCTTAACTGGCAAATCACCGCAAACAGCATGATGTCATTGAATATTCATCCTATATGATGCAACACTACGATGGTATCACGTTTACTATCTGAAGAATGGGGGCTATCAGATACTGCGTGGCAGAGATAAAACCAAATTTGCAATTGACTTGATTTAACCGCTTCTTGAAAAGCCTATAAATCGTAGACGTGACGCACCAATCGTTGTATAATAGTTTGACCTTCTAGTGCTCAGCAATCTCCCTCAATGCACCATCCCGCTAGATGGTTGCTAGTTAGGTACGACCTTTGGTCTAGGATTATCAGTTAATTATCTGGTTGGATCGAAACATTTAATTGGTAAATTATAGATAGTTGGATTCTTAATAAGAAGAGGGTTTATACGCATTTCATTGAGGGGTTTTCATCAACCACAAGTCTAGACAACTGTCGAGTTACACACTACACTGTTTTTAAAAAAATTACTATACTTCAGAGCTTTTAACTGTCTTATACGAACTTTGTCTGCAGGCTCGATTCTTGGTTTATGAAAGTTCCGATAATGCTCAATTCGATAAGTAATTATGGTTGTTAACGCATATGTATCACAGAAATGTATCATGTGTCCTGCATTTCTAATAAGATTTAATACAGGTTGACGAAAAAATATCAAACATGTACTCATCGACACCATCCGGGGTTTGTTTAGAAAGTCATGATGTTTATGAGCACTAGACAGTAGCTACCTCATTATTTGCAATATCTCGGACCTTTTCTTGAAGGCATTCTTAGGTCTTAAACTTACATACTCTAAATAATATTGCTAGAATAATTGTTCCTGAATGCTTTTGCTGGTAATAACTTGATTTATTACTCAATAACTTTACTTAAGTTTGGGTGGTTCTTTAATTTATTCTGATTATTACTTGTGATTTCCCTTAGGTTGGCTTCATATTTTGACTCCACCATTCATTTCGTTCATAACAAGAAGTGTAGACCATCACTTCCCAATAATTACCGAAAGGGTATCTCATAAACCTTCAATTCTAGTCATTGGTGATGAACTTTCTTACTAAATCCATGTCCTCGTTTTTGATGGTGAAATTATTGATTGCCTCCCTACAGTCCTTCGAAGATTTGGTTGTGTTGATATCAATCCACACTACGGACACCATGGGCATAGTATCTCTTAGTTGCAGTAATGTGAAACAAACTCATTCACCTCGATTGGTATAGTTCTGTTGCTTTGATGAAACTACACTCTTAGCAAAAACTACTTACAGCTTCAATATATTTTCTTTTAAAATATGGATTCCACAACATTTATTTACTGTAACATCAAAGAACTTTACCATCTTCGGCTCAGGTCACTTTAACTAGTCCGTCATTGAATGGATTGTTGCAATGAATCCAGTCTTCTTGGTCTTCCCGCTTTAAAACTTAGCTCGAACAAAAGCTTGGGCCATGTAGGTTTGTGTTGGGGCACGCCGATTGGTCTACCTCTAATTAGTCAGCACTAGTAAGTAAGTGGATAGGACTCCATAGTATCGTTTAAAATCTTAGATATACTAACATTTAGTTTTGAAATATGTTCGTAGAATATTCAGCAACAGAGTAACTGGGTTTAATAACCAGGACTTACAACAACGAGAATTCGACCGGTCATCTATGTATTATTGTCCATTTCGCCAGTATTTTGCACAAATTCTTGTTTTCACCTTTACAGAGCCTACGGTAGTAAATGCATAACATTATCTTCCTCTTGACTAGGAATTTCCGTGACCTCTTTTTAAAACGTAATGAATAGTTAGTGGGTCCTCCGATCGTAGCTGCTACCTAAACGTGGTATCACATTTCAAAGAGCGAGCTAACACTTAAAGACTGCCTATAAAAAGGCCGTGCGCAACCGGCGTGAAGCAGCTGTTTCTTGGGCTCTGCGGTCAGGGTTTCAGGTTGCTAAAACAAACGCCAATCTTAGCCCCGACCGTAGCTGCTACCTTGTTATGGTGGTCGGACTTGTCTATCGTGATGATCCAACCGAGCTATATTAGCTGGAACATATGTTGCTGAAGGTTCTAGCATGCCAGGCAGGTCGATTGGAGAACGATGAGACTAAAAACAGCTACTCAAGGTCTGAGAGTGAAGTGGTACTGCCGACTGCAGAGGGGTGTGACAGCAGTAAGGTGTATCCCTCGGACAACCAGCATCTGCAGCGATGCTGCCTTCTCAGAAGTAAGGAAGGGTTAGAAAAGGTCGACCCTGAAAATGTCACACCTCACGGGTTTCCGTCTCCGGCGGTAAGGGTGCCCACTAAGGGCTTTTAAGAGCGGAGCTAATACTCAAAAATCCTTTCATAAAATGGCCGTGCGTGATCGGCCTCAAGCAGTTGTCCTTTCGACTCTGCGGTCACGCTCTCAGGTCTCCAAGACCAACACTAACCTACCTTCCTTTTCAGGTCCCTCAAGAAACACCCTTCCACGTTGTGGGCAGCCGGGAAGTGACAACCGCCCTCATACCCGTAACAGCACACGAGACCAAATTGGTTGAAATCAAATCCTTCCTACACCCACACATATCTCTCTTCTCTCCACAACTAACTCTACTCACATTCCCTTATCTCACTGCACCGCTAATGCAAACGATGCGAGTTCACGAAACGTCATTCCTGATCTCTTGAAACCCCGTACTAAATTACGGACCGCATCCCGAACATGCTTGCATTGTTGCTTAGGGTAGTCAGAAGACTCTGGCTGACTGACTGACCCTCGAAATGAAAAATGTTGCCTCGAGATTAGGTTGTCCAGTTTTAGCAGTTAGATTGACTGAGCCCTTAGGTAGATTTTGGGAACAGGGAGTAACTTCATCCACCTGGTCTCAATTCTTTATTGTCCCGGATTATAAAAACGGACAAATTTCCTCTTGTGACAATCACAGAGGAATCAGTCTAAATAATATAGTTTCTAAATTGTTAGCCTCTATCATACTTAGACTCTTACTAGTGCTCGTGAAGAGCATACAAGAGAACACCAGGCTGATTTTCGACCTGGACGTGGCTGTATAGACCACATTTTCAAGCTAAGACAGGTCCTGGAACACAGACACACATTTGGTCGTCCGATAATAGTTGTCTTCCTGGTCCTAAAGGCGGCATTTGACCCTGTTCATCGTGAGGACCAGTGGCAGTGTCTGTCATTAAAAAGCGTATCAAAGAAGTACATCAACCTTACAAAAGCTCTCTACTCGAACACCACTCTCCCAGTTCTTGTTTAATTTTGTCGTAGACATGCTCTTACAGTTAACTTTATCTCCGTCTGACTTTTCAGAAGTGGACCTTCTAGCAGTAGACTCGCTTATTGACCTAGAATATGCTGATGACAGTTTTATTTGGTGAAGACGCTGACAAAATGCAAAGTATTCTGACTACCCTAAGCAACAACGAGAGCATGTTCGGGATGCGGTTCTCACCGTCGAAATGCAAAATGTGGCTTCGAGATTAGGTTGTATCGGCACCTGAACTAGCGATAGGGAATGAAGTAGTTGGGCGTATAGACCGCTTCACTTATCTTGGGAGTCTCATCAGTGTTGATGGGCTGGTTGACTGACGAAATCTCAGCACGGATACAGAAGGCTCAATTGGCTTTTGACAATTTACGTCATTTATGGCGTAGGCGAGATATCCTTTTGCTGATTAAAGGACGAGTGTACTGAGCAGTAGTTCGCTCCGTTCTCTTATATGGGTGCGAAACATGGCCGATAAGAGTAGAAGATATTCGTTGGTTACTAGTATTCGATCATAAATGTCTTCGAAGCATTGCTCGAGTTTCGTGGGACACCCGAGTAAGCAATGCTGCCATTTTGAAGCGAGTACTATGTACGGATGGCAGACCAATTGATGAAGTATTGAAACTTCTTCAGTTGAGGTGGTTGGAACATGTGTTGCGAATGCCCAATCATCGACTGCCTTGTCGAGCTATGTTTGTGTTGTAGAAGTATGTTGGGTGAAAGCTAGTGGCGGCCAAACCAAAGCATGGCAGAAATCCATGAAGTCACTGACAAGTGGACTGAGTCATGTTGGTAGATGTAGGCTAACTGGTTGGGGTCCGCGAGACGGAAGTCCCCGATGGCTAGGGACTTTGAGCGTTATGGCTCAGAATCGTTTGCAATGGCGCAGGTGCATCCACTCTTTGTGTTCTCCTGAATCCTCATCTTCTAGATTCGTCAACACCTCTAGCTTTGTCTTTCTAAACTTATCTCACTGAATTATACTTTTTGAATAATATCTTGGAGTCCTAATCTTCTCCATTAACCGTAATTCTTCTACTATCTCTATGTGTCTCCGTGCTAATGTGGTTTGGCAACATGAAGTGATGTACTTCCGTAAGAAGTCCTACGTTGTGACTGGCTGACACCAATCTTACCACATTTTCACTTTCCCAAAGAAATAACCTTCCTCAATGTGAGCAACCGTCCTATCTATTTGCGAGATATTTTCGATAATAGTTGGTTTCTTTGATAACTGAACATTTGTTTGTTGTTGCCTATAGCCGCTGCCGCTCACCTCTCTCTTCTTTTGCTACCCACCACTGTTCGTGATCATTGCGTAGGCTTTTATCATCTTTGCTCTTCATTATGTCAAGAGCCAAGTGGGATGAGTTTCCGAGCATCTGTCAGTTCGGTAGATGCTACTAAAACCTACTGCTTCTGCCTAACCTTTTGGTTGACCTCATCGGCTGTTTCCACAGCTTATTGGATATCATTTCAAGCTGCCTCGGGGTTGGCGTCCCCTATATGGCTTAATGACATTTTTAGTCGCTTTCGAAGTGTGCTCCTGGCTTTGTTATCGTTAAGTACAACCACAAGTGGTTTTCTTGCTGCGCCTTTCTTACGTCCAGTAAGATGTAGACAGATAAATGCTCTTGCTAGAACATGATTCGAATCTAAACGCGTGCTCCAGAATGAGCGACAGTCCTCGATCGAGTCTCTACGTCAGTGGCTGGTAGCGATATGGTCTAGTTAAATCCATCGTCGGGACGACTTTGGGGTTCACCATGTTAAAAGATGTTCCCCTTATGCTTAACGTTGGTATTTCCTAGAAATAGGCGATTATCTGAGGATGTTTGCAGCAGGTGATCACTGAGACACGACACTAAATGGTCCACTCAGGTGTCTTCCAGTTTCGCTTAGTTTACCTACTTGAACAATGAAGTCACCAGCCACTATTACTACATTATTGCACAACCTTACGAAATTCCATATTTGCGTCATCTGATCTACAATTAGTGGGAGCGTAGGCACAGACAACTAAGAGGCAACGGCGAATGTCTTTGTTTTTCCGAATTCTTACTGTCAGAAAATTTCCAAGTTAGTCGCAACTGCTAGTTTTCGGCTAGGGTATATCTTTACGTATTCTCTTTGTAGACAAGAAATCCGAAAAGTTATTATAAGATTATTGGAATTCTTCAAAGATATCATGCTAGTACATTTGATACGCCCACTTTAATTATGGACTCAGCAGCGTTCATGAGAAACAATTAAAACCGAAGATTGATGGAGTACTCACTTTCAGGTTTTTAGATAACTCGAACAGTGTGGCATAAAATCAGTATTTGTGAAATATTTGTATTATGCGTTATATGAATGAAGTGTAGCATATTTTTCATTCAACTTTTCCACCGCGTTCTTTAGCTATGGTTATGAAGTTTTTCTTTTGAGTTGCTTTTAATTTGTGCAGAATCGTCTTGTTTTTATTGAAATTTACTTCTTGGGTTTTATTTTCATGTCTGATTTGTTCTTAGGATAACATTATTTGAAACTTCCAACATTAATGGTTATTTATCTCTGGCTGTGTTTGTAATCAATGGTTGAAATCAGAGATTTACCTCAAGATTTGTTTTATCAAATTTGCTCTTATTTGCGGATTAACGATCTTGTGGCACTATCTTCTGTATGTGGACAGTTTTGCCACTGGTTAGGTCAGCAGTCGTATTGGAAATGGCGTTCACAAAGTCTTTGGAATGGAACCTACCCTTGTTTGCCAGGTTATTTGATTTATGTATTCTGATTTGTACCAAATGTAGAAAAGGCCGTAGACTGGGCATCGGCAAGCTTTGAACGAGAAAAGTGCTGTATAAATTTCGGGGAGAATTCAACCGATTGCATCCGTCTATCCAAGTTAAACGTGGTCAGCTACGGGATTGATGCTTTACATATTCCCCTTGTATTCCTAAAAATTTTTCTAACAACCTTGATTGTAGAAACATCCACATTTACTTATAATGGGTGATAGAGGTCGAGTGGTATCAATATTTTCATTGAAGAATGGGCTATTTTCTAATTCTTGGCTTCCTGTATTTACTGAATATCATAGTCATTCTGTAAGTCTTCTGCATGTTTTCATTATTTTGCAAAATAGTTTAATGTAATTTAAAATATTTCACACAATCTAGCCGTTCTTCAAAATCTGTAGTGGTTTTGAAGAGAGGAATTACATAACTTCAGTTGTTAATAGGCTTTTTGTCGTATACCTACAGCCTGTAATATTTATCACAGATGTGTAAACTTGACGTCCTTTTTACCCCTATCATGTCACTAAGTTGCACACTGACTAGTGAAGAAGCTGGGACCAGTTAGTCAACGGTCATCAACACATACTATAAAAGACTCACTCTAATTTACTAAAAGACTAAACAATGTAAGCGTTCACAGCAAGTCACTGGTATCTTTTTATGTAACGTGTTCGTTCTCCAAAATAGTCATTCTTGAAATCGTTGACATAAATTATCGGCATTCTGATCTCCTTTCTTCACCAATGCAAGAGTTCCACTGACTGATACTCATAGACACAAAAGATGTTCAATTTCAGTTTAAAGACACCGTACACAAACAAACCTACGGTGTAACAATGAAAGTCCAATTTTGGTGGATATTTTCATATGCTTCCGTGAACAAAACGAACCTAAAATAAGCGACAAGCGAAACAACAAATTACTCGAGGGATATGAATGACACGTTCACTGTATGCAATTCATCTGTTAAAACCTTTTAACGAGGGTCATCATAGCATAAAATTAACTATGGACCATAAAAGAAACGTGTTTTGCCTTTTTGACGTTATCATGCAAAGGAGAGCGAGTGGGGAAGTTCAATGTTCGTTTTATGAGAAAGGTACTCATAATGATCTATACGTGAATTCTATTAGTTTTTATGCAATCGGTAATAAGAAAACATTGTTAAAAATTAGAGATGATATACACCACTGGGAAACTGGAAGAACGATTGATGAACGTTAGAAAATATATGAAGAATAATTTCTGCCAACATAAATTCATTGATAAGTATACTAGAAACTTAGGTCAGCAATTTGAATGTAGCTACAGTCCATAAAAAAACCAATATTTATCGATCTCAAATTCAAAGATGATGGCGTTACAATAAAGACAATCAGAAGGCTTAGTACTGCATTAGTCAGACTCCTACCCCGCAGACAGTAACCTACGAATGCCTTCTATTCTTACCGGCCATGTTTCTGATCCATATAGGAGAACGGAGCGAACTACTGCTCAGTACACTCGTGCCTTAATAAGCAAACGTATATCTCACCTACGCCATAAATGACGTAAATTGGCAAAGGCCAATCGAGCCTTCTGTATTCGTGCTGAGATTTCGTCAGTCAACCAGCCCATCAACACTGATGAGACTCCCAAGATAAGTGAAGCGGTCTATACGCCCAACTACTTCATTCCCTATCGCTAGTTCAGGTGCCGATACAACCTAATCTCGAAGCCACATTTTGCATTTCGACGGTGAGAACCGCATCCCGAACATGCTCTCGTTGTTGCTTAGGGTAGTCAGAATACTTTGCATTTTGTCAGCGTCTTCACCAAATAAAACTGTCATCAGCATATTCTAGGTCAATAAGCGAGTCTACTGCTAGAAGGTCCACTTCTGAAAAGTCAGACGGAGATAAAGTTAACTGTAAGAGCATGTCTACGACAAAATTAAACAAGAACTGGGAGAGTGGTGTTCGAGTAGAGAGCTTTTGTAAGGTTGATGTACTTCTTTGATACGCTTTTTAATGACAGACACTGCCACTGGTCCTCACGATGAACAGGGTCAAATGCCGCCTTTAGGACCAGGAAGACAACTATTATCGGACGACTAAATGTGTGTCTGTGTTCCAGGACCTGTCTTAGCTTGAAAATGTGGTCTATACAGCCACGTCCAGGTCGAAAATCAGCCTGGTGTTCTCTTGTATGCTCTTCACGAGCACTAGTAAGAGTCTAAGTATGATAGAGGCTAACAATTTAGAAACTATATTATTTAGACTGATTCCTCTGTGATTGTCACAAGAGGAAATTTGTCCGTTTTTATAATCCGGGACAATAAAGAATTGAGACCAGGTGGATGAAGTTACTCCCTGTTCCCAAAATCTACCTAAGGGCTCAGTCAATCTAACTGCTAAAACTGGACAACCTAATCTCGAGGCAACATTTTTCATTTCGAGGGTCAGTCAGTCAGCCAGAGTCTTCTGACTACCCTAAGCAACAATGCAAGCATGTTCGGGATGCGGTCCGTAATTTAGTACGGGGTTTCAAGAGATCAGGAATGACGTTTCGTGAACTCGCATCGTTTGCATTAGCGGTGCAGTCAGATAAGGGAATGTGAGTAGAGTTAGTTGTGGAGAGAAGAGAGATATGTGTGGGTGTAGGAAGGATTTGATTTCAACCAATTTGGTCTCGTGTGCTGTTACGGGTATGAGGGCGGTTGTCACTTCCCGGCTGCCCACAACGTGGAAGGGTGTTTCTTGAGGGACCTGAAAAGGAAGGTAGGTTAGTGTTGGTCTTGGAGACCTGAGAGCGTGACCGCAGAGTCGAAAGGACAACTGCTTGAGGCCGATCACGCACGGCCATTTTATGAAAGGATTTTTGAGTATTAGCTCCGCTCTTAAAAGCCCTTAGTGGGCACCCTTACCGCCGGAGACGGAAACCCGTGAGGTGTGACATTTTCAGGGTCGACCTTTTCTAACCCTTCCTTACTTCTGAGAAGGCAGCATCGCTGCAGATGCTGGTTGTCCGAGGGATACACCTTACTGCTGTCACACCCCTCTGCAGTCGGCAGTACCACTTCACTCTCAGACCTTGAGTAGCTGTTTTTAGTCTCATCGTTCTCCAATCGACCTGCCTGGCATGCTAGAACCTTCAGCAACATATGTTCCAGCTAATATAGCTCGGTTGGATCATCACGATAGGCAAGTCCGACCACCATAACAAGGTAACTGCTATGTTCGGGTCTTTTTTTACTGTCATCTTTGATCAGTAGTTTTCATTTTAAGTACCTGAGCTGTGCCTAGTTCATTTGTTTCTGGTATAGGTTGTTGAACTTTAATAAAATTATAAACTGATCAGCGTTAGACCACCTCTGGGAACGTAGAAGCACTGGAAGGTCGCTTCTTATTAGTATTGGTCTTCTCAGCAGTGAGCATACATGACCTCGCCAGCGATAATGGAATCCAAAACTGTCAGTTTCACTCATGAATTCGTAATTTCTTGACCACTGAACTGGCATCCAGTGGTGTCAATGTCTCACTTCAATCAATCCAGGATTTTTTGCGACCATCATCTATTGTTTTCAGTGGGTAACTGCCTCACGCCAGACACGGTTGCATTCTTCTGGTCACGGCTTCTCACTAGATCTCCGAGAATTTCCTCAAGAAGCTGGTCACTAGTGAGTGTATGATAATTGTCAATATAAGGTTGTGGATTTGTTAATTTTGTTGGTTGCAAGTAGCTGACAGAAATCTGACGAGATAAAAATTCATTTTTTTTTCGAATATTTGTTCTGGGTCTCTTCAAAATAATTAAATGGGCATATAATGGATTTTATTGGATATAATGGTCTTTATTTTAACCGTTTGCTCTCTGTAATGTTCTTCTAACACAATGAATGAAATAGCTAGTTATATCGTTTTAAATGAGGAAGACTGTTTGGGATTTGTTGTGATATAGTATTTTCTTGGCTAAGATGTTAGACTTTTCTCCGGTTCGAGTTCCTCTTCACCTACTTCGGTTTAATCAGCCAGGTAATAATACTAACTTAAACTTGTTACCTCTATTAGTATGTCAACTACTGACCAGGGATCTCCAGCTAACTTTATCTTGGGCTATCCTTTTTGGTTGTTTTCTAGTGCTATTCATAGTCTTGCTGCCTTCCTCCAATCCCCTGCGTCAAGTGCTCTTTAGTCGGAATCTTTTCATTCCAAGTAAGGAGTTGCTTTTTGATACGGTATAATGGTTTCCGTAAAGTTTGCCCTATTAACCCACAGGATCTTTTTCCGATTTACTCCTCAACTGGCAGCTGGTTTGTTTTCTGTTAGAGTGGATGATGTTCTTAAAATATACCACGTCCTCTCTTTTACCCCATCTTTTGACTTTATTCATGCATATTGGATCAATCTAGTTTTATATTGTGTTGCTACATGAAACTCAGGTTGGGAGAGAGTAGTACCGCCCTTAACCTTGCTGAAAACGCATAGATCTACCTGTCTCTCCCTATTGTCATTCCTTGCTCCCAGTGCTTATCGCTCCACAATATGTTCATAGCTAATGTTGTCCACCCATTAGAACGTACATAAGTTCGTGTTGCCGTACTACATTGGCACAGAGACGCAATTGTCTGTTCACATCCCATGATGGTAGAGATAGTAGAAATATTAGCAGTAGTCAGAGAAGATTAGGGCTTCAAGATATTATTCAAGAAGCATAATTAAGTGAGATAAGCTTAGAAAAAGAAAGATAGAGATGATTAGGAATTCAGAAGGTTAGAATTTGAGAAAACATAAAGAGTGGATGCACCCTGCGCCATCGAAAACGATTCTGAACCATGCCACTACACGAATCTGTAGTTGGCAAGCCGTTTCTGTCTACCATATTAGTTACTATGTCAACCGTTATCTGCGTCTCAGCCTGTGATGATCAGCTGGACGACCGATTATCAATGACTAATTAGATTCTCGCACATCATACTTTGACTTTCAAGTCTCTGAAGGCCGAGTTAACAAGTAAGTCAAATAATATGTATACTACGGCTTTGGAAAATTTAAATGATGCAAGCTATGTAGATAGCTGTAGAGCAACTTACAGTCTCAGAAAATCGTGCACTAATATTTCGAATATTAAGGAGTTAAAATCCAATCATTTCTTGTGCAGCGTATAGTCCATTTCAATCATTTCTATTCTAAACAAGGGATTTTAAATGAAACCATTTCACCATTAATTAGTTAATTTCTATCTTGTAATACATATATCAGCGTAATTAAACGAAATACCTCCTACGATGCTTAAAATCGTACCGTATTTCATTTAATTTGGTCATGATATTTTAGGGTTGGATATGGACCATCAATTCAATGGATGATAATGTCATAACAGGTTCATGGGATGGTGCTTTAAGAGTATGGAAGTTGACAAACTCAGGCTTGGCATTCCAATCAATTTACCAGTAAGTTCTTTTAAAAGTTTTTCAGGTGGATAAAAATTGATAACCGGATTTTTGTAGTCACTTTATTCCTGTTTTATGATTTCGTTCTAATTAGCACAATACTTAGGGTGATTAAAGGTCGAATGTACTGAGTACAGTCCGTATTATGCAACTGTCAGGTAGTTATGTACCTTCTATTTTCCCTTGTTTTATTGTTGCTGATTCAAAGACGGCAAATTTTAAGTCATACTCTGCAGTATATAATCTAACGGTTAAATTGCTCACAATGATCCGTAAATGCTGCTTGTTATTTAGTACAACGGATTTATCGCCTTATAATAAGAATACAACTGCTCGTAAATTTGTTCTATCCACTGTCGTCACATCATTGTTGTATTGAATATTTGTAGTTGATTTTCATTTATTTATTATTTGCAGATTAGGCACTCCTGTACTGTGTTCAAGCTTTTTGGATTCCAATACTTTGGCAGTTGGTACACATGATCGAGATGTCTATCTACTAGATATACGTGCATTTGAACAAAATTCACCAAGTCGTATGCGTCATAAAAAAGCTGTTCTTTGCATAGATTCCGTATATGAAAATGGTTTGCGTTCTGAAGTTTCAAGCAACTTTACTTCTACTATAAGAAAGTGCATTGGCGGTGGTGGTGTTAAGTATAACCAGCTGTGTGCAGAATATGATTTAAACTCAGAGTTATCATCTGTAACAGAAAGTGAAGAAACTTTTGATAACTGTATAATTGATCCATTCGAAATGGAACGTGTTGTTCTAGATAGTGGTCAACCTAGTCCTGTTTCATCTGTAAAGTGTAACTTAGGCGAAATAAATTGTGACAAACAAGATATACAAACTAATTCGCTATCTACTGACCCAAATCATTTACAAAACCAATCATTTTCAGACTTCCACATTATCACAGGCAGTAGTGATCAATACATTGCTGGTTGGGATGTGAGAAATGTTTCTCAACCCGTTCACAAACATAAGGTGAGAAATATCCGTTCGAAAACTTTCCTTATACACCGTAGTAATGGCTCAGTTGGATTAATTAATTAACTCTTAACATCTGTTTCAACACTTTAGTTACGAGTCAAATTCTGTCCGGACGAAATTAATAAATCCTGGCAATAAGATAAAATTTATTTTTATCCCAATAGTTGGATCTTTTATCGTCCAGTCTTGCGAAGAAAGCAGATTGGTTTTTGATATAGTGTGAACCGGTGGGTCGATAATTTGCCATCTCACTCATTGTGGCAGAAGTTTTATCACAATTTCCTAATGTATCCCGTACACTTCTAAACGCCAAAAGCCGTATAAGTATTTGCCTATGAGGGAAATGCAGATTGATTTCATGACATTTATTTAACTAGATTCAGACCAAATGTTGATATTATATAAATCAATTCTCAGTTGCAGTTACACATATACTGTAGTTATTGTTAATAGATTCTAAATATAAGAGCAGAGCTTACTAGGGTATTGAATACTTTCACATTTCAATCAGTATTGACCGTATTATGGTTCTTCATGCATCTGATAGTTAAATAAATATGCATGAAAGCTCTTAGTCACCAAACTTCACCTAAATAATGACATGATCTAGTTGATAAGTGTCAAGGTGTTCTTGTAATAAGTTGATGCAACATAAGCCCATCCGATTCAATTCTTTTGCCGATATTAAATGTATATTCAGTCAGATAGAAATAAATGACAGATCTACGAGTGACAGCTATCGTTATTCTTTATCACTTTCATTATATACTTGTTTCGAATGCCAATAAATAAACTAACTAGAAAACGTAAATTGTAGATTCCGCTGCTACTAGCCAAAACGATTTTATCGAAATGTTTTTTTAAATTTTATCAAGCAGGTTACTTCAATGTTTCATTCATATGAACCTTTTTTCATTTCCGAATTCCATGTTCTGTTAATTATTAGTAAATTAGGAAATTATTAGTAGTATGGCAGTTCGCCATAAGCTGTTACTCGTCTAGTGATGTTCGAGTAGAGACTCTGTATAAGGTCAATGTACTTCTGTGGTGCACCTTCCAATGACAAACACTGCCACGGAACATCACGATAGACAGTGTCAAATGCCGTCTTAAGGTCCAGGAAGACAACTACTGTTGGCTTCCGAAATGCGTGTCTGTGTTCTAGTGTGAATGTATGGTCTGTGTATCCACGTCTCTAGGTCCGAAACCTGCCTAGTGTTTTCTAATTCATTCCTTACGAGCTTTAGTTAGGTGCAAACTATTGTTGAGTCTAATATTTAAGGCGTCATAGCAATCAAACTGTACTCTTTTAGAGTTCATTTTCATTTTTTAAATGTTAAATATTTTTTCGTATTTATATATGATAGCCATAGTGACTTCTCATGGAAATTTACATTTCAGCTCACTCGTTATCCACGAAAGCTATCTCTTTTAGATAAATATGAATTATGGGTTGCTGAACCACCGAATCGGATTCACGTGTTTGATCTCCGCAACAATCAGCTCAATTGTGTATATGTAAGTTTCAGTTAGTTGTGTTTAAGTCACGATCACTACTAATTCATTTGTTTTTTTAAAGAATTTCTTTAGTTTGCCGGGTTTTTTTACATAAAAAAACTTTAGGTTACTGTTTACCTGCTCGTTTTGTTCAACCAAATAAATCCTACTTAATCTTCTCGAATTTAGATCTATTAGATAATATTTTCGGCAGCCTCTAATCTCTATTGGTATATAGTTAGACTAGCTGTTGATCTATAATGTAGTCAGGTTCGGTATGTTAACTGCCAAAGGAATGGAGTTTTGTAAGATTCCAAACTTCGATCGACTCAGATACCTGAGCTGTGTTGAATCTTTACCGAATTGTTGATTATTCGATACGTGGCAGTTTAAATAAGTTTGTTGAGGTTTTTCCAGGTCATCTCAGTAATAAATACTACTGTTAAGTGCTTACACGTTTGCTGCTAGCTGTATTGTAAGGAACATTAAACTTAATGAACAGACTCTCGAAAGACAGCTTAAACAGGTGAATTAAAAGAAGTGGATGTTTCAAAATCAATTAAATTCTAGTATTTATTCCACCTATTTATTTTGACTGTATTAAATTATCAGACGCCAAACGTTGCATCATATCAATAAGTAAATCAGTACATTAAGAGTATCGAGTTTAACCCTGATTTAATATTGACCAGGGGTTAAAAAACAGAAGCTACATGAAGCTATTGCAATCCAACTTGGTCGTGCTTTTGCTTCGCTTTTTATCTTACAGTTAAATACTCATTGTTCTACTCAACTGTTTTTGTGTGTATATATTTAACTATCGAATATCCTGTCATTTAGACTAATCACCTTTCTGGATGGAATCGTGGTTTCGGAGGTTTAAAAGCTACACTCGGGTGTATATTTGCTGCTGGTTTGCATGGCTCTGTGGAAGCTTATCATCCGACCTATCCAATCCTTCCATTGAGCAAGCAGCCTCTGGCTGAAAAGATTAGTGCTCTTCCTACAAGTGTATGTAAAGAACTAAGTTTTTTTAATCTTGAATTCTATTTATGATTTAACAAATGCACTATTTGTTATACGTTTTCTCAGTTTCATTCGCATCGTGTATCTAAGATTTTAGGTCAACTATTAGAAAATCGACTTTTCAGTTGCTTCAAGCTGTTGATATCAAATTTTTACAAGAGAACCAAACAATAATTTGATTCCAGTAGGTAGTTGCATCCAAGCTATTGGACTAAATGGGACCGTAAGAACTGGGATAGGTCGCGCACTCACCGTTGGCTCTTTGTTATTAAGTGTGTGTCGTTGCGCTGTAGGATAGTATCAGAAAGACGGGACTAATATGCACTCTAGATGTAGGAGATTGGATCGATAGGCAGAATGCTTGGGGAAACTGTTCGAACTGGCTTCCAGCTTATGGCGAACTGTCACCGGAATTCTCTACATCAAGTGGTGTTCGTCAGGGGTGTCCACTTTCTCCATTTTTGTTTAATTTTGTCGTAGACATGCTCTTACAGTTAACTTTATCTCCGTCTGACTTTTCAGAAGTGGACCTTCTAGCAGTAGACTCGCTTATTGACCTAGAATATGCTGATGACAGTTTTATTTGGTGAAGACGCTGACAAAATGCAAAGTATTCTGACTACCCTAAGCAACAACGAGAGCATGTTCGGGATGCGGTTCTCACCGTCGAAATGCAAAATGTGGCTTCGAGATTAGGTTGTATCGGCACCTGAACTAGCGATAGGGAATGAAGTAGTTGGGCGTATAGACCGCTTCACTTATCTTGGGAGTCTCATCAGTGTTGATGGGCTGGTTGACTGACGAAATCTCAGCACGGATACAGAAGGCTCAATTGGCTTTTGACAATTTACGTCATTTATGGCGTAGGCGAGATATCCTTTTGCTGATTAAAGGACGAGTGTACTGAGCAGCAGTTCGCTCCGTTCTCCTATATGGCTGTGAAACATGGCCAGTGAGAGTAGAAGATATTCGTAGGTTACTGGTTTTCGATCATAGGTGTCTTCGAAACATTGCTCGTATACCGTGGGACAACCGAGTAAGCAATGCTGTCGTTAGGAAACGAGTACTAGGTAAGGATGGCAGATCAATAGATGAAGTGGTGAAACTTCATCAGTTGAGGTGGTTGGGACATGTCTTGCGTATGCCGAACCACCGACTGCCTCGACGAACTTTGTTTTGTAGTGTAGGAGTAGGTTGGAAGAAAGTGAGGGCGGCCAGACCAAAACATGGCAGAAATCCATGAAGTCATTGACTAGTGGACTTAGCCATGTCGGTAATTGTCGACTACCTGGTTGGGGTCCCCGAGATGATAATAATCGATGGTCAGAGACCTTGAATGACATGGCTCAAAATCGTTCGCAATGGTGCTGGTGCATTTATTCCTTGTGTTCTCTCAAATCCTAATCTTCTGGATTCTTCAACACCTCTAGTTTTGACTTTCTAAACTTTTCTCACTGAATCATACTTCTTGAATAGTATCTTTTAACCCTAACCTCTCCGATTACTTCTAATTCCCTTACTACCTCTACTACTATTGGATTTGAATTGACAATTATATTTCTGTGCTGATGTGGTATGGCAACATGAACTGATGTACTTACGTACGAAGTTCTACGTTGCATCTGACTGACTGACTGACTGACCAGCTACATTTCTGTTACCCACGACTTCCAGTCAACCTGTATAGCAAGTTGATGCAACTCCTCCGACTCGTAGTGAGGTTCAAAATGTGATAGGCAATCTAAGGTGAGGGAGAGCAGCGGGCTCTGATAGATTAACCTCTGAGATTTTTAAGGATGGTGCTGATTGTTCCAATCTATACGAAAGGACAAATGTCCTCTTGTGACAATCACAGAGGAGTCAATTTAACTATTAGTGTCTAGAAAATCAGCGTCCGTCTGGCATGTCCTGACCAATGACTACCTCGATGAGCGATGTTGTCGTATAATAACAATAAATGTTTTATTAAGTACATAATATATTGATAGCATTTTCACTGAAGTTACTAACTGTTTTTACTTTATGATATAAATTTAGCGATTCCGAAGTATGATTACTGTCTCATTGATTTTAGCAGATTTCTAGGAAAATTAATCATAAAATTTTGTGTTTTTGAATACAATACACTTTTTAATACTATTTCACTTTGATGGATAATGTGTTTTAATGGCTAGGAATCTGACTCTAAACTGGACGAACGACTGAACATGGTAATTTCCTCTACATTGAGTAGATCGTGAAAGACTTGGAACCAATTGCTGAGTGCTATTTTGAATTCTGATAGAACAATGAGAAGGCGTAATTGATCTGAAGAATGTGATGTGTTTGCGCCATACATTTAGAACAATCTGGTCACACATATACTTGTAAAGCCATTTTATATGAAATTAATAAAAGGTCAATTGAATAAAAGTCCAAATAGACAGGGTGATAGTTGCGAATAAAGGTGAGAGAAAATTAGCTTAATGTAGAGAGAGTAAGAAAGGGTAGGAAATTGTCACATAACTGCAGGCCATAGAGTGGCTTAAAGTTTACCAGGGCAAATTCAAGATTACAACAAACTGTTTATGTACACATAAGTGGGGTTCTAATTTACGAATAGCCAAGGCTTCTCATTTTTCTGTCAATTAATTGTTTTAAATATCTTGAATTTGCCAGTGTCTCGAACAAGGGCTATTTTAAACTTTTGTGGTGCTGTTTGCCCCTTATTGATCAGAGTAGCGCTAATTATTAGTTGTTGGTTGGCTTGTCAGTATTGTGTCCTAAAACTATTTCATCCACCTAACTATTTGTTTTATATTCCTAAGTCGATAAAATTCCAACAACTCGAATTACTAACTTTCATTTCGACTAAGAAGTTATGGTATGTTTCGCATAATTCCAGTGCATCAAAGATCATTTTAAGGACTATTAGACTGAATATGGTTCGCTTATTAATATTATTATTATTATTAGAAAACGAAGATAATCCATTTGTTTTCTAAAACGATCATCTTTTTGTCACAGTTTTATTATCTATTCGGCTGTTGTCGTTAAGAGTAATTACAGGTTTATATATAGGATTTGCCCTCTGTTTATCGACTTACCTGTTTGAATTATTTTTCCTGGTTAGAGTTTTTTGAGCTAGTTAGTTTTTTTACGGGACGGGTTTGCTAACTCCGTACTCAACCCTCCTCCTTTTTTCTGCGCTTGAGACTGACAGTAGCCCCAGAGAGGCTCCAGACTGAGTTTATCGACGCTAACAGATTATTGTTCAATATGTTATTATAATCCCTGATAATATCACATAATGATTTGCCTTAATAACTAAACTATTTAGAATCAATGGTGAACTGTCAGCCTATTGGCTTTAAGTATCTCTTATTGTCAATTTTCAGTGTATCCTTTAGAAATCCATGAACTACGACAATATGTCCGATATATTGAAAATATTAATTATCCGCGAGCCCTCTTATGTCCCCTATATCTTCTTAGGTTGATCAAATTTTTTGCTATACAATTTCTTATTATGGTTTTCTGAGTGTACTTATTGATGATAACTAATGAAATTCTGCACCCGGCCTTCGTTTAGGAAATTATCAGCGAATAAAAATGAATATTAAGTATTTATATCATATGATCGTTTACTCATTACTCCATCTTCTTCCTCAGTTTCTTTGCTTCAAGAATACTCAAGTTATTGCTTATTTTATATGATATCACATGAAAATTTTGTGGTGCCTCACACTGGGTTGATTTAAACATTATGCATTCAACCAGTAAACCACTTGTTCTAATCGGTGTCAACCAACCAAGTGCACAGATCTGTTGACGGTCCTTCTGTATCTGGTCAAAAGCGAGTTAGTAACGTGTACTAGTACCCAACTCCTTGTCTTGAAAACTATTCTACAGGGTAGCACGAGTTTTTTCCAAAAATCTGTTTCAAAAACTTAGTTTGTTTACCAACGAATATTGTAAAATTTTCAAACAAAGTAACTAGTATGTAATAGACTGTCATTGGGCTATGATTAGCATTATGCACACTAACATGTAGTTCATCGTCTGCACAAAATATCTATTCGTATATTGGCCTTTACCGACCACTTTTCAATCTGACAATTCATGTTATTTTTAATACTAGAAAGCTGTGTTTTTATCATTTTCTTCTATAACATTGCTTCTTTCCATATTGGTACTTTTGTTGTATGTTTCTGATTATGGCATATTTTTAGGTCTTCAAAAATATGTGTAATTCTAATTAATGTCAATTTACTCAGTTTTTTAATACTTTCTCAGCTTAGTCTGCGAATTGCATTTTGAGGATAATTATGCTTTTCTAACGATAATTTTAGTAATTATTAGCATTACTTTTACAAACAGAAGATGATAATCCAGAATAGTTTCTTTAACTTAGTTCTCTTCTGGATTCCCGATCATAAACTAGCATGGTTTTAACTATTTAATTGTAATAAGTTACTCAAAATAAATGATTAGTCGTTCCAGGCACATCATGTTGTTATGTTCTGAAATCACTTTGCCTTGGTGGCTGAAAAAAATTTGCCACAATTCGTTCCTATTTCAGTAATTGAAAAACGAATTACCATTACTAATATAATGAATTTTTAAACGATTGTTGATAGTCTTTTTACCAAAATGATATTTCTAATTTTTTTTCTAGCTGGAATATCACAACGATGTTTTGGTTGTTGGTTCTGGAAATGGCTCAGTTTATGTTTGGTCTTCTGTAGATAGAATCAGTTCACTAACCATTTCAGACTAAGTTACAACTATCAACGTTACTTGATCAACATAATTTTCTCTTGAAAACAAGTTATCATTTTTTTTGTGTTGAATCGTTTCTCTTCCATGTGCTATTGTAAATTTGAGTTAAGTGGTGCCGTCTTCATAGACAATTTTTATGATAAGCAATTTGAATAGGCTTTTTGCAGAATACCCATTTATATACTTGTAGCTGGTGAACTATAAACATTTGCTAATAGTGTTTTTGACCTAAGTAATGCTGCGTGGAATGTTTTGACCATCAATGCGACTATTGTTTATTTCAAGGAAACCAATTTTTAGAGAATTGTGGTTATTTTACTACTTTGCTGTTGTTCTTAATCCGTCAGTCTTAAATCTTCAGTGTGGTTTCGAACGTTGATGTAGGTGACCGCTGGTTTTCTGCTACTAAAATGTAACTTATATTCATAGCATACTTAGTTTGTATTCCGTTATCTTGTTGAATGTTTGGGAAATATAGCTGTTAACATCTGATGATAAAACATAAGAATCTTCGATGAGATCTGAGATCGTGTCCAACTGTGTTGTTACGGTTGCTTACGATATTTCCCGGCTAAATCTTATTGCTTAGTATTCTTGACACAAGACACTGGACAAGTAACACAAATCAGAACACGGTTGAACAGGAAGGATTGTATTCCAAAATAGCAAGGAAAAGAAGCTGGAGGTGATGGCGAAAGCCAAGGCTAAAAGGCTTGAAAGCGAAGAAGGCTAGAAGGCTAAGAAGGCTAAGATAAATACAATGCTAGTCTATTTATAGCCTTTACATGAGAAAACTTCTGGAAGAAAATTCACGTGATTGACTGGGCTTGATTTGACCAATCAGCATGCAGCTAATAATACGAGAATTTTCTATCCTGTTCTCCAAGCTTCGATCAGGCGCTGATTGGGTAGGAAATTAGCCAATCAGCGCGTAGTGACGTAATCATGCTTTAAATCCATCTATGTCCCACTAACACCTCCCCTTTGAGAAGATTCATAGGATCTGGTGCTAAGGTCCAACTGCAACCGAGTGACTGGCTTGTACTTTCGGTTACTCCATCTTCTCGGCAATAACGAAGCTGTGTCACTCTTTGCTTGCACAGAAACTGACTTGTGTGTTCCAGGCGTTTTGATTTTGAAGGTGTCCAGCAGAACGTCGAGGGGTATTCGGTGCCGAGTCCCGTTGCTGGCTATCGAAGTTGCTTTCAGTTGGTTAGCATGACGTACCCAAACTTCTGAGCCAACTGACACCTCATAAGTCACATTCCCTTTCTTTTTTAAAATCCGACCAGCTGTCCAAGCAGGATGTTTTCCACGATAGTCCATAGCAAGTACTTTCTGGCCCACTGTGAACGATCGTCTTTTTGCCCCATGGTGTCGATTGAACTGCTTCTCCATCGACAGGTTTCGCCGAGGCTCAAGAGCTGGTGTAGCCAAAAGTCTATTATAAAATGTGAAAAAGAATAAGCGTAAATGTATGTATACGTAAACTCCGCCTGTAGTCCTTTCGGGGCTACTGCCGGTCCCAAGCCCGGATAAAGGAGGAGGGGTTGGCGCCCCCATCTCAACTAAAAACTAACTTGCCAAAAAAACGCTAACCAGAACAAATAATTCAAACCATTTTTACTCTGCCCTGGGAGTTGGAAGAAGAATTATGACGTCGCGTGATGAAAGCCGAGTCCCATCGGAAGTCACGGGGCCAATGCCTCTTCTGACGACCAGAACAACCATTCTTTTAAGTACATGGAACGTTCGTACATTGTTGGAGACTGGAAGACTATTTCAAGTTGTGGCAGAAATGAAAAGATACAACCTCGAGGTGCTCGGCATCAGTGAAACGCAGTGGATGCAGGTAGGACAACTGAGACTGGCTTCAGGGGAACTGCTGTTATACTCTGGTCATGAAGAGGAAAATGCTTCACATATACAATGAGTTGCACTGATGCTGTCCAAACAAGCACAAAAGGCACTGATAGGATGGGAATCTCATGGACACAGGATCATTAAAGCATCCTTCAAAACAAAGAAAGAGGAAAGCACAATGAACGTCATCCAGCTAATTGGAAGCACTTATTCTTCCAGTATCGAAACTTAATGTTGTGATTAGAAACTCGAAAGTGTTGTAATATTGTTTTGGTAATTGTCTGTATTTCCTGTTTTTATTAAAAAAAGAACCGTGTCTTCCCAGATTTGTCATTATTAGACTTGGACTGGGCGAGACGCGTGTGAACCTACACCTTTTGGATTCAGAGCTCACTGCGAGAGTAATAAATATTTCTATGGTGGTTACTAGAAAGCAGTATAAAATAGGCTTCGGTCCAAATATACTGCAAAATTCGATTAAGAGGAAATAAGCTCTTCTTGGGGAATACAGAAACCTGTTGATAGGACTGCATTGCTCAGGAGTAATATATCATATTATTTCTTAAAAACATCAGAAGGGTCTTGATTAACATCTTCATAATTTAAACACAGGTGTTTGGCTTCCTGAGAAGTTCAGAAAGGAATTTGTATCGGCTGCCTTTATAATTTATGGTCATTTATTCCAGTAACCGGGCGGTCACGAAGTTGGGTTTGCGGCTGTTCAGATAAATTGCACTTAGAAGCTTGCGTCTGGAGCCGTGGTATGAAATCTCTAATTGTTTGAGTCGGAGCACGGACCAGTTAGTTGAATTGTGCTCTTTTACATATTTCGAATGTTATTACGTGAAAATGATCAGTAAGCAATCTTTTGAGCTTTTTTCAGGGAAATAGACTAGGTTCTCTAACAAACTATAGGCTTCTCAACCAATAACATTTTTAAGACTGGCTGGTGCGCGATCTCCGTCTTTGTTATGTGACAGATACCAAGCATCAAAACACTAAACAATCTTCTACTTCCCATGGTGACACATTGATAGTAAATTTCCGAAGGCATCTTGAATTCATTTGTATAGCGACTCAAGATGTGGATTTGGAATAATCTAAAAACATACTAATAATCCCAATATATTCAGAACTTCGATAATTCCCAAGTAAGAACTGGAATTTGAATTACATGGTATGAAATTGTATTGTATTATTACATCGGATTTAAACACAACATAAAATGCTTTACTGTATTGCTACTCACCATAGTTCTTCATGTAGTTAGTTAAGAAATATCTCTTTCTCTATTTTAATATCTGGTTGATTTACAAGGTAATTGTTTATCTAGTTACATTATCAGTTTATTGATATTATTGCTAAGTCTTAACTCGTCGACTTAGGTCTATTGAAAAGGGTTCAGTGGTCCACGATCTGATTCCGATTCGGTATTCTATGAAATAAGTCTTCCCTCAAATTTTCCTATATCGCGCTTAGGCGAATACCGTTTGTGCGACAGCAGTAGTAAGAAGCCGAATACGGAATCAGTTGGAGGAGTTTATTTCAGGCAATCATCCACACAAGCATGCATGAGGGAGTACACAGCGAAATGGAGGCGAGTGAGTCAACTGAATTTGATGAGCCGTGACAGTCAGGCAAAATAGGCCAGGCATGTGACTCAAGCAAAAACAACCAAGATATAAGCGAGTAACTGACAGAGTCAAAGACGTGCGAATGGTAACTCGGTGAAAAAAGTCATTTGGCCCCAGCATAGTAGCACACTCATTACAAGGCGTCGAATTTGGTCTTAACTTTACTAGTGCTTGGATGACAAATCAAGAGTAAGTAGCCGATAATCGACACAGTGAAAGACTATTGTGGTAGACGAGTAATTATATATAACAACAATCACTTCAAAGCCAAAGTTTTCATTCAGAACTGGGTGAAAATAGTTGGTGCAACTTTCGCAATATCTCTAGGCCTCAACATACACAAATGAGACCTCAAGGTCTTCCGATACTACGCAACATGCACCAACCTAATCTTACTGGACGGAAAAGCTTTGTAAGATGTAGTAAACTCTACGGACCTGATTAGCATTGCTGATAGGTAAAGTGGGTCATACGCCAAGCTAATGACTCGGGTCGGCAAAGCAAGCGCATCACTTCTGCAAGTGAAGAACATTTGGAAATCAAAACAACTATCGGCCGACACGAAAGTCAATTTCCCACAGAAACTGCAAGGCAGTTCTACCATTTAGGGCGTAAACTTGGAAAACCATGAAAGCCATCGTCCGGATGATACAATTATTTGTTAACAGCTATCTACGCAAGATATTGAGTGTTTTTTGTCCAGAAACCATGAGCAACAACCTACTGTGGAAGTGAACAGACCTGATTCCTGCAGACTAAAAAATTAGGAAAAATGCAGAAAGCACCCAACTTTGTCACAAGGAAGCCCATGATTGAATCCTTAGGGCCAAACGCAAATACATGGACAAAAGATCTCAAAGCGCAGAGAATCTTAATAGGGGTTGGGAAAAAATGTAAAGGAAGGCCTAGGACAGAGTGGGTTGAAGAATAATGGTCGTTAGCCTATGCTCCATTGGGGGTGACAAGTGTATGTAAGTAAGTTCGAAGACATGAAAAGTACTGATGGGATAAAACCGGTTTATTTGATTAATGAACAGCCATCTATGGTATTAGACCGTCTATCTGACACGATACTTGCAGGAATCAACAAGTCACAGAGAGAATTCTATACATGCTATCAGAAAGGTTAGGTGAACCAAAACATCCAGATATACCTGAGGTTTTCGAATCAAAATTTATTTTTAGTGTATTTTTTGACAAAAAATCACATTTTTTCGTCCTTTTGGATTAGGTTTTTGTAATAAGTGCATAAGTGACTTTCCGTTACAAAATACAATCAAATTTTAAACCCAAAGCATCGCAACAGAATGAGACAACAAGGAATGAAAAGTCTTTTCCTGAGGTGATTGACGTGTGCAGGCTGACACTGTGAGGTCACCTATTTTACAAAGATTTTTCTGTTAACAGAAGAAAGTAGTGATAAAATTCAGTTAGAGCTTCTAAATAAATTCCATCAATCGCGTACAATGCAACCGTATGTATGAACTCCCAAACAATAAGTATATAATAATGTATAATAGGTATCGACTTACGTCCTCGATGGAAGTCCGCTCCTTAATGTCTCCTCAAAGTGAGGTCTCAGTTTAATAACCACTGGAATCTTCGACACCAGTTCGAACTACATAAGTGACGCAGCCTAGGCTAACGCAACTCTACACTTTATGCAAAGAAAGCTTAGCAATCAACCCACACTTTAAAGTATACGCACGCCCACACCTTGAGGTTCAAAACGTCTTCGCAACCTCTCCTTAAAGGAGACAAATTTCCGAGATCGGGTGCAGAGGTGAGCAGTTACATGGGTGATAGGTTTGAAGAAAAAACGTCACAGTGATAGACTAGCATTTGGGACTATTCTCTGCAAGTCACAGGAGAATGAGAGGTGATTTGATAATTGCGTACAACATATTAACCACGCCAAATCATCCCAAAATGAGCGTCTTACAAAAGCATCACCACCACACCCCCACGAGGTAATCCTCGAAAAATTGCGCGTCAAAAAGCAAACACCCGGGTTCGTGCGAACCTGTTGCAGCTTGGGGTAATCTCCGAGCAGAGGGAGCTATAGCTCCGAGAAGAGACTAGATAAACACGCGCTCACCTGTGCATCTTTCTCTTGGACCAGCTGTGCCTGATGCATGTCTTGAGACTATCTATAATTGCCACTTCCTCAGACCACTAACTTCATCTTTCGCGCTTACATTTCGTTCCTCTCTCACAATCTTCACTGCCAATTAATTAAGTCATTTACCTATCTATTTACGGAGCTCGGAAATCTTACTAGCATTAGAATTTTCTCCCTATTATTCTCCACTGGTAGCGTGATATTTGCTGGTATCCAGAAGCCTGAAACAAACATACTCATTCCAGTCACGCGACATACAAATCCATAAGTAGCCACCATCTGACTAGAATTAGTCAAGTCAATTTGCTAGACTACCATCCACTGGACACTACCAAATACCTAGAACTGTACCGAAAGAACAAGACCCGAAGGCAAAATCGATGGGTTTATACTAGCTCGTGTTAAGAATATTGGAATGCTTTTCGACTTTTGTATTTGACTTTTTCTACTAAACGTGACGAGGTTGCCAAATTATCATCATTTTAAAAAATAATGCCAGCTAATTCGGTTATCTGGAATCCCTTATCGATAATGATGATCTGTTTTAATAAGCACACAGAAAGTCTACACCAGCACTCAAAGTAACATTTAAGAATAAACTTCCTTATCTACATTGCGTACTGATCACTAGGTAGGGACAACATTATGTTAACTCATATAAAAAGCGACCCATGATTTATTCGTCAGCCTGAATGATTAATTACAAGAAACCGAGTTCATCTACAGATAGCAGGGATATGTACTTGGTACCCTACTATCATTTACACTTACCGAAACATTTCATTCACTATCAAAATTTTGTGTTGATGAGTAACGTACTCCGCTCACAATCTTCCTAATGAGGTTCCTAACAGAAGGCTAGCGTGGATACCGTTAAATAAGACTACGTTATCTCATTCCAATGAACGATCATTCTTTGAATAATTTTTCACCCTTCTACTTTCAAAGAATAAATATTCATCATTGCACTCATATTGTGAGTTTGGTTTTGTTGAAAAAATAAGGCAACGCTTTCTCGCTCCAAAATTGCGACAAATATATCCACTATACCGAACTTGTGCTTGGCCGAATTTTATATAGCCATAGCATAAATATATTATGCTTTATGACCTAACATACACTAAGTAGTAACTGCCTACAAGTTTGGTGCCCACAATTCTTTCAAGCACATTATTTACCACAAGCTCCTACGCGTAACAACAGTGCTGGAATAGAATGACGTTATCTACATTTAAACGACCAAACAAGTTTCATCCATACTGCTCCGAAAACAATTTTATCATTTATGACATAATTCATGAAGTCCGAAATATAAGATGTATTAAAATCCCCACCTGAATAGTTCAAGATGATTTTCTTTATTTTCATTATACATTTTAATACCGTTTGGAACGAGCACGTGCATTAAAAAGGGCGATGTCCACCAACTGTCTGAAATATTTGGATGACATATCATGCATTAATTCCAGTTCAGAAAATCTATGAAAGTAGTAGATACAAAAATGCCTTAGTAATGATATGGCTGAGAATATGAAATGCATGGCATATGTTAATTCTTTGCTCGTGTATTCGAATGGTTACACTTATATTATATTGCCACCATAAGCAATCACCTGACATCCTAATTCGCAACAAATATATATCTGAGCCTTAATACTGAATAGACAGCCTTTCGTGCATCGCGACTCACTCGATCGACCACTTGGAACCAGATGCGGGTGACACCACATCGTTACTTTTTGTCCACCTGCTTTGTATACCGTTTCAAGGTCAGCATCGATCAGTCTTGAACCCCCCAATTAAATCGAAACCTTTACCGGTTGGTTTATACGCTACATTAACGAACGATATAACACACGACCACAATAAAACTGCACTAGTATCCGAAACGTGGCACTGAAATGAATGTACTGCAATAAATATGAAGGCTTTTTATGATCCAAATAACTATTATGTGGAAAATTTCAGAAGTTTATTTCGTACTAATCTTGATTCCCATAATCAACAAATATTTCAACGTTTATCGTTTTCAAAACTGAAACAATATGTTCATATATATTTTATTAAAATTTAACATGTCAAGTTTCTGTAGTACGGTCAAATATATTTTTTTGAAATCAAGACCTTTAGTGCATCATTTTCCTCGCTGTCACATGGCGTTTGTACGCATATGTACATCAGTCCAAGATGCCATATCATGTTAGCACAGAGACGCGATTGTCAATTCTAATCCCATAGTAGTAGAAGTAATAGCAGTAATCAAAAAATTAGTGATCGAATATATTATTCGAGATGTACACCCCACAGGAATCAGTTATAAATGGAGAAAAAAATAGATTAGGACTAGAGAGAACACAAACAGTGGATGCACCGGCGCCATCGCAAACGATTTTGAGTCATGTCATTCAGGATCTCTAAGTATCAATGGCTATCATCTCGCGGGCCCCAACCAGGTAGTCGACACCCATCAACATGACTCAATCCAGTTGTCAGTGACTTCATGGATTTGTGCAATGTTTTGGTCTAGTCGCCCGTAGCCTTCTTTCAACTTACCAATACGTCGCTAAACATCGCCCGACGCAGCAGTCCGTGGTTAGGCATACGCAACACATTTCACAACCACCTCAACTGAAGAAGTTTCAATACTTCATCTATTGAACTGCCATCTCGACCTAGTACACGTTTCCTAACGACAGCATTACCTACTTGGTTTTCCCACGACACGCGAGCAATGCTTTCAAGACATCTATGATCGAATACTAGTAACCTACGAATATCCTCTTACCTGCCATGTTTCGCATCCATATATTAGGACGGAGCGAACTGCTGCACAGTACACTCGTCATTTGGTTAGCAAACGGATATCCCTCCTACGTCATAAGTGACGCAAGTTGGCGAAAGACAATAGATTTCGTCACACTTCAGGCCATCAGCACTGATGAGACTCCTGAGATAAGTGAACTGGTTAACATGCTCAACTACTTCACTGCCTGTCAGTAGTTTAGGTGCTGATGCAACGCGATTCAGAAGCAACATTTTGCATTTTGATGAAGAGAATCGCATCCCAAACATGCTTGTATGGTTATTTAGGGTGATCAGAACAATCTGCATTTTGTCAGCGTCGTCACCAAGTAGAACTGTTTCAGTAGTGAAATAGTAGGTTCAGAATGAAAGCACAAAATTGCTCCATTTAAAACATGACTGTAATCTAGTAAACAAACCAAAAGAGGGACATTTTCTGTAATAATAAGGCTAAGAATATTAAAGATGATACAATAAGTAATTGCGTCGATTAATGTTAGGTTCGCGTTTTCGGGGGTCGAGTTTGGACAATATTTCCACAATAAGCAATCTTTGGACATTCTCGTTTGCGATGTGTATCTGAGCTTCGAAAGCTGAAGTAATATCACAGAAGCCGTGAGCATGGACTCGCTGAAGCCTCAATCTACTACATGCAGCTTGATCTCATCTATCGATTTAAGTTAATATGTCTCTAAATTATCCGAATACTGTTACAAAAATTAGTTGTGCATGTTAGCGTACTGCATCAGCAATGTTGCAGCCTAAATAGACAGCAAAATCTCTGATTTCCACAAGGTAAACAACCTACTAACATATAAGCAGTAGTTATTGGCGAGCGGAATTCGTCAGAGCCATTTGAAAATCAAACATCAAAACAAAGAAATTTGTTGCACAATGAACAGACTGTATCGCTGAATGTGGCTAATATATAATTTCAGTGTGACTTGAGTGATGAGTTTAACCTATCGTATCGACAAACGTTTTAGTTACATGAGGGTCGGGGGGTTCCTGAATATTTAGATTTTATATATTCGGACGAGGGCTGCATCACCAGATAAAGTCATGCGTATTGCGTATCACAAAAATGATCGAACACAACAAATATTGACAAGTGATTTGATTGACTATTTGTCCCAAAATACTTTGACAGAAAATGATGTCAGTTCCGAAGAACTTGATTAATATTGAGAACCACTGACTACAAGATTTGCTTGATATTTTTCTACAGCATGAAACCATACAAGCAAAAAAGTATGCACTAAGCTTCATTTAGTATACTAATAGAACAATGAAGTGCAAGACATCTTGTTCAAAGTGAACACCGGAATACAACTAAGTACGGTCAAGCAAGTTAAAAAAAGAAGATAGCGCTCTGTTTGAGCATGTTAATTTCACAGAAACGTGATAACATTCAGTAAACGTTTGGTTTAAACACCAAAATTAAATTAATTTGGTAAAACATTGAGTGAGGATGAGAGGTAGAGAAAGCGCATGAGAACATTGTGGGAATCTACATATTATTCACAAGGAAATTACGATATTAATTGCGTAAACAATTGAACAGTCGTATTACTGATAATAGAAATAAAATTTAGCAGCATGAGGTTTAGTATCTCCAAGCATCATGAACTGAAAATGGATGTATTTATTAGTAATCCAGGAATCAGCGGCGAATTTCTGTGGGCAAACAACGCATACCATACTCTACACTTGTGCCAGGAGCATTATACGCACTAGTTTGGGTGCCAGAATTCCCAGATTGATTAACAAATTGGGAATGAAAAGTTGATTGTTGAACTCCTTCACGACCATGTGTATGTGGCAGCACTTGCTGAGGCTGTGATTGCTGAAGAGGTATATTATGGTGGTTATGATTCCCATATACTTGAGGTGCTGGAAGAGCACACTGCGCTGCCCCCACCGTATTATCGACTCCTTGACATTCTGCGTTATTTTGATGCTGATTCACATTGTCTTCACACTCTGGGTTGGAATTAAGTATTGACTGGTTAGTATTAGAAGAGTTTGTACCCAGAAGTGCCCAATCATAAACATAATCCAGAACAAAATTGAGGCTTCGAAACAAACGGCGGAAAATCCCTCTTAGGAATGCGTAATCCGGAAGACTGTCGAAAGCTAAACCACGGGCGAAATGTAAATATTTTTCGAATTCAACAGGGTAACCCTTACATAGAGCTTCAGGTGACGTAGCTAGTTTCTTTTCATATATACGTTCATATTTTTGCTTTTTAGTATTCGCCTAGGAAATTTAGCACAATGATTAGCACAAAAACACCACATGAATACCTGATATAATTACAATGAATAATACTAAGACGAAAAGGAATTTTATAAAACTACACACATACAAAAGCTACATATGACTTACATAAAACCCTAAGATAGGTCACAAATCGATATATTTATTATTGCCACGTAGACAGAGATCGCTTAGTTATGTTTAAATACTATATTATTTCAGTAGTTTGATTTTCCGTAATCAGTTAAGCTTAAGGAAACTCGTAGTTGTACTTCCCTAAACAGACTCATAGAAACCAAGCAACTTGGTTGTCACATGGAAGTTCGTCCGATGAACAGCATAACCACAATCATTGAGTTATGAATTCAGAACCAGTTTATATGAGCATGGATACCAGATGTAGCGATCGAAATACAGTGAAAAAACCATAATCAGCAGCATGGAAATGATGAGTAAAATGGCACTAAATATTCAGAAAACCGAGTTCAAAAAGAAAAGAAAAAAAGAAAGTTTCTAAGAAAATTTCATGAGAAACTTAAAACCTTTAAGATCCGTCTGCACACTCAAATCGTTTGACAAATCAAAATATCGTTTTTACAGACCACCGACTCTTGCTGTGAATATACTGATTTAGAAACCTATTATTTTTTTAAACTTTCCAGTTTTGTAAGAAAGATGGACTGAAAATACACCATAAATTTGGCTTTCAAAAACTAAAATTTACAAAACACAAACTTGGTAAACAACCCTGCTCAGGAATTTGACGTGTAACCAGGGTCTCAAATATGATTACATTAGTTCAAGTTCAGAGCGTATTTTACAGCTGTCGTTAACAATATACGTGACTGATGAATTATATAGGTTGAGGCATCCAATCATTTTCCCGACCGTAGCTGCTACCTTGACGTGGTGGTCGGGTTTACCTATCGTGATGGCCCAACCGAGCTATATTGGCTGGAACATATGTTCCTGAAGGTTCTAGCATGCCAGGCAGGTTGATTGGAGAACGATGAGACTAAAAGCAGCTACCCAGGGTCTGAGGGTGAAGTGGTACTGCCGACTGCAGAGGGGTGTGACAGCAGTAAGGTGTATCCCTCGGACAACCAGCATCAGAAGTAAGGAAGGGTTAGAAAAGGTCGACCCTGAAAATGTCACACCTCACGGGTTTCCGTCTCCGGCGGTAAGGGTGCCCACTAAGGGCTTTTAAGAGCGGAGCTAATACTCAAAAATCCTTTCATAAAGGACGTGCGCGACCGGCCTCAAGCAGTTGTCCCTCAAGAAACACCCTTCCACGGTGTGGGCAGCCGGGAAGTGACAACCGCCCTCATACCCGTAACAGCACACGAGACCAAACTGGTCGAAACCAAATCCTTCCTACACCCACATATACCTCTCTTCTCTCCACAACTAACTCTACTCAGTCCCTTTTCTCACTGCACCGCTAATGCAGACGAAGCCGGTACACGAAACGTCATTCCTGGTCTCTTAAAACCCCGTTCTAGATTACATGTTGGAGCTTTTAATGTACGGACATTGTGTCAAATAGGGCAACAGGCTTCCTTAGCTACGACTTTAGAATCTCATGCCATCGATGTATGCTGTCTTTCGGAAACGCTCATACAGGATCCTAGTAAAATTATTAATCTGATTTTACCTTGACAAAATAAAGAAACAGCTCGATTTACTCTACGTGTATCTGGAAGCCCTGATGCTGCTTCCAGGGATCTTGCTGGCGTAGACATAGCATTGAGTCGTAGAGCTGAACAATCTCTCCTTGACTGGATCCCAGTAGATAGTCGCTTGTGCGCTGTCCGACCAAACGGGACAATAAGGACTCGGGAAAGATAGGGACACTTGCCGTTGCCTCTTCGTCATATCTGCCTATGCCCTCACTGACTGCAGTTCAGACGATGCATAAAAATGAGTTTTACCAAAAGCATTCGAACCTCCTCCAAAAAGCTAGGCGATCTGATATAGTAATAATGGCTGGTGACTTTAATGCTAAAAAAGGTAGACTAAGTGAGCAGGAGAGACACCTAGGTGGATGTTATGGTGTCGCGGCCCAGAGAACAGACAATGGTGACCGTCTGTTGCAAGCATGCTCAGACAACCGCCTATTCTTAGCAAACACTAACTTTAGGCATAAGGAAAAACATCTGTTGACCTGGCGACCTCCAAAGTCGTCTCAACGTTGGACTCAACTAGATCACATCGCCATCAGCCACCGATGGAGGGGTTCGATAGAGGACTGTCGCTCGTTCTGGAGCACATGTCTAGATTCAGATCATGCCCTAGTGCGAGCGCGCATTTGTTTGAAGCTTACTGGGCGTAGGAAAGACACCGTAAGAAAGCCTCTTAGGGTTTTACTTAATGATAATAAGGCGAAGAATATATTTCAGGAACAACTAGAAAGACAGTTAGGCGACCATTTAAGCGATTGCCATCCGGAAGCAGGATGGAATGATATCAAAAAGGCTGTGGAAACAGCAGTGATATCTGCTAGTAAGGTTGACCATAAGGCTAGAATGAAACCGTGGATCTCAGTAGCATCCACCGATCTGATGGATGCCCGAAAACTCATCCCACCTGGCTCTGAACATGATGAAGAACGAAGTCAACTTAGGCGCAGACTTATAAAAAGCCTATGTAACGATCGCGAACAGTGGTGGGTGGCGAAAGCAAAAGCGATGGAAAAGGCATCGGCGATCGGTAACAGTAGACAACTTCTCCGACTTATCAAGGAAACTGGTATTAGGAATCCTAGTGTAAGTGAGACTATCTCAGAAAATGACGGGACTATTATTTATTCTCAATCCAGGAGACTGGATCGATGGGCAGAACACTTTAGGGATCAGTTCAACTGGCCTCGAGCCACTCTTCGGTTACCCACGATCTTCAGTCATCCTGAATGGCAAATCGACCTAAGTCCCCCTAGTCTTAAGAAAGTTGAGAAAGCGTTAGGAAATCTGAAGCGAGGGCGAGCTGCGGGTCCTGATAGACTGACCCCTGAGATATTTAAGGATGGTGGTCCAGTTTTAGCAGCTAGATTGACTGAGATCTTAGGTAGAATCTGGGAACTGGACATAATCCCATCCGACTGGTCTCAATCTTTTATTGTCCCGATTTATAAGAAAGGAAAGAGGTCTTCTTGTGACAATCACAGGGGAATGAGTCTAACTAATATAGTATCTGAAATATTACCCTCAGTAATACTTCGACGCTCAACGAAAGCTCGTGAACAGCCAACTCGAGAAAACCAGGCTGGTTTTCGACCTGGACATGGTTGTATAGACCACATCTTCACACTACGACAGGAACACACATCTAGGCGTCCTACCATAGTTGTGTTCCTGGACCTAAACGCGTCATTCGAACATCACTGGTCGAGTGAGAGCTTATGGCGAACTGTCACCGGAATTCTTTACTTCAAGGGGTGTCCGTCAGGGATGTCCACTCTCTCCATTCTTGTTTAATTTTATCATAGACATGCTCCCAGAAATTACCTTATCCTCGTCTGAATTTTCAGGAGTTGACCTTTTACTAGGTGGCTCGCTTAATGACTTAGAATATTCCGATGACATTGTCCTACTTAGTGAAGACGCTGACAAAATGCAGAGTCTTCTGTCTACCCTAAGCAACAATGCAAGCATGTTCGGGGTGCCGTTCTCACCCTCGAAGTGCGAAATATTGCTTCAAGATTGGGTTGCATCGGCACCTGAACTGGTGATAGGGAGTGAAGTAGTCGAGCGTGTAGACCGCTTCACTTATCTTGGGAGTCTCATCAGTGCTGATGGGCTGGTAGACTGACGAAATCTAAGCTCGGATACAGAAGGCTCGATTGGCTTTTGCCAACCTGCGTCACTTATGGCGTAGCCGAGATATCCGTCTGCTGACTAAAGGACGAGTGTACTGAGCAGCAGTTCGCTCCGTTCTCTTATATGGGTGCGAAACATGGCCGGTGAGAGTAGAAGATATTCGTTGGTTACTGGTTTTCGATCATAGGTGTCTTCGAAGCATTGCTCGTATATCATGGGACACCCGAGTGAGCAACGCTGTTATTAGGAATCGGGTGATAGGTAAGAATGGCAGATCAATAGACGCAGTAGTGACACTTCATCAGTTGAGGTGGTTGGGACATGTGTTGCGTATGCCTAACCACCGACTGCCTCGAAGAGCTATGTTTTGCAGTGTAGGAGTGGATTGGAAGAAAGCTAGGGGAGGCCAAACTAAAACATGGCAGAAATCCACGAAGTCACTGACAAGTGAACTGAGTCATGTTGGTAGATGTAGGCTACCCGCTTGGGGTCCGCGAGACGAAAGTCACCAATGATTGGAGACCTTAAACGATATGGCTCAGAATCGTTTTCAATAGCGCAGGTGCATCCACTCTGCGTTCTATGAAATTTTAAGCTTCTGTATTCCTCATAATCTCTACCTTTCTCCTTCTAAATTCATCTTACTGAATTATACTTCTCGAATCATATCTTCGTTCCCCAATCTTCTCCATTACTGATAATACTTCTATTATCGCTGTCACTCTTTGAACTGACAGCTGCGTCTCTGTGCCGATGGGGCATGGCAACCTGAACTGATGTACTTACGTACGAAGTTTTGCGTTGTCTGTCTGTCTGTGTCTAGTGATTTAGTTCTTACTGGTGAAGATCCTGAAAAAATAGTCTTTTGATCATCATAAGTAGTTCTATCCATCGAAATGCAGTGTTTTTTCTGGATTGAGTTGCATCAGCACCTGAACTACTGATAGGGAGTGTTAAGCAGTTCGTCTATTTCAGGAGTGTTATCAGTGCTGAGGGCTTGGTGTGACGAAATCTGAACATGGATACCAAAGTCTCGACTGATATTTGCCAACTCGCGTCATTGAAAACTGTTAAGCCAACTTGATATATCAAAGACAGAGTGAGCAGAAACTCATCAAGCTGTAGGCAGTTTTGAAACCTTAAGTAAATTAATGAACTACCTACGGGACAGTTGTAGGTAGGACCGTTTCCTAATTTTGAAATGCAATAAGCACTGATATAAATACAAACTACACATGATTAAAATGCTTTGAGAAGCCAAAACCTATAGGTTTCAACAGTTTCAATACTGATATTTCGAGTGATTCAACAGGCAGCAAGACTAATAAAACCGAAATTGTACAGTTTCTGCCAAGCCAGGATTAATAGCATTTGGATTTTGGAATTCGCTTGCGTACAATGCGACAACAATGAATCAGACCTGAATTGGTAACCTACACTAAGTACATTACAGCCGACAGGTTAATGAGCGTAAAAAAAATCCTTAGTTTCGGAAAATAACATACCAAGCACGCTGTTAAACAATAAGTTTAAAAATTTTTACCGTACCTTTAGTCCCTGCCATGGAAGGTGTCCTCTGAGAAAATACATGAAAACATATCCAAGTGACTCAATATCATCGCGTCTAGATTGCTCGATGCCAGCATGTGCATTTATACTGGCATAACGTGCTGTACCTGTTAAATTTTTGTCATCTCTGTAAGGAATATGGCACTTTGTTCTGTGATCTCTGAATCTTTTGGCTAATCCAAAATCTACAATGAAGACTCGGTTGCAGTGTGGACCGATACCCATCAGGAAATTGTCTGGTTTTATGTCCCTGTGAATAAGACCTCTGTAGTGAACATATTCTATCCGCCACAACATCTGTTCTGCTAGCGTTAGCACTGTTTTCGCTGAAAATCTACGTCCACAAAAGGTAAATAAATCTTCGAGACTTGGACCAAGTAAATCCATGACCATGGCTTTGTAACGATTGCTAACACCGTCAGGTCCAAACCAATAAACTCGCGGAACTCCTGAAGAGTTCTAAGAATTCTACTGAGGAATCGATATGGCATACTTGTAAAACTCGATAAACTCGGCTCTCGTAAAGCAACTGAGGGTGTCGGGCTGTAACAGGTTCTAACTTTATTGCAACTTCATCGCCTGTCAGCATATTTTGTCCAAGATATATGTCGCCAAATGAACCACCGCCAATCTTCCGCACAAGTCTCCATTTACCCCCAATCAGAGCGTTAGCACTCAACGAAACTTTTCTCGACTCCATGATTACGATAATCCAGTCCACCAAATACCTCCAAAGCCTAGTGGCGCAATCGGTTCGTCTGTTAAAACAAAAGTACTACAACATTATACAAAGTACAGAAATGAGGAGAGCCTATGTCACGGCTTTTTATGAAAAATTTTAACTTACTTGAATTATATGTAGTATGTGACAATATATACAGTCTTTAAACTCCCCAGAGGTATAAATTGTAAAGTATTTAAAAAGCCTTTTATAATTGATTCGTTAATATCCACATATGTATTAAGTGATAGTTGCTTCTCTCACTGTCTCATGCCGAGTCTGAATTTTGAACACAATGCACGTAGGTGTAGTCATGACCCAAATAGCTGTCTACTTGTGACTCCTAAAGTATGGAATCGGGTATTGCAGCTTATCATACAGAAGGCAGAAGGAAAAGAGGAAGACCAAGGATCACATTACGTCGAGAAATAGAGAAAGAAATGAGAGGAATGAACAAACACTGGACAGAATTGGAAAGGGAAGTCCAGGACAGAGTTGGTTGGAGAAAACTGGTGTGCGGCCTATGCTCCATTGGGGATAACAGGCGTAAGTAAGTAAGTAAGTAAGTGTGACTCCTAAAGTATGGAATCGGGTATTGCAGCTTATCATACAGGGATACTTTGTTTCTAATCACTGCATTGGCAACACAATTCGGCCAGTTTTGGACACCCATCAATTAAAGGAAGTGAGGTCTTTGTAGAACACATGGAGTGGTTTGAAATCTGCTGCATCATAAGTAAAGATATGAAAATCTGGAATTATTCTTTAGTCATGTTCATTGTACTAGTTTTAAATTCAGAGATATCTAAACTCCATAAAACGCTGCTGCAACTGAAATGCAGTAACAGGCGCAATTTCGGGAAACAGTTGAAAATCTAACTTCGACATCAGTTGGTGTTTGTGATAATTATTCTGAATTCAGAGGGTGATATTATCCCAGGCAACTAGAACAGCATGTGCAACGGTAAACTAGTCCCGAAACAATTAGTTCTATTGGCTTTTGACATTGGTTCTGACCTCGTTCGGTCTAGTCGATAGTGCTCGGTCATGCATCCGCACCAGATCACCATTGAGTACGCAGTGCCACGAATCCCCTCACAACAACAACTCTTCTTAGATTACTCACTTCTCAGCATCGCAGCTTTTCTGATAACGTGTTTTTGATCCCTTTCATTTCTGACTTCTGGTTTGATTCCACTTCGGGTATTCTCGAGTTTAAAGTTGTCACGGTCGAAACCCCGAAAATGAGCAACATTTTCATTGCTGAGTACAACGTAAAGTAAGCGTCCCTTCTGTAAACACAAATGATCGTACACAATCTGCAGGCGGAAACTGGTAAGTCCATCTTTCCTGAAAAGGGCAGAAACGGTTAGTATCCTGCCGGTGACAGTTGACTACTGAATACGAAAACAACACCCACTCTTTACCTGCTGCTGCACATCCCCAAATAGGGAGCTGCTTTGAAACGTTCAGCTATTTCTTCGAAAGTCGATTCAGCCCAATAATATTGCCAAGTTCGTGTGTCTGCAGAATATATTTTCAAAACGTCAATCATCACAACTATTACATAATGAATTATAGCGTATGCCTTAAAGTATACGAAGTGCGACTCAAGCTTCCAAGAAACTCGTTTAAGGGGTTGAAATTTTGTAAACACTTATATTATGGACTACTTAATCACATGTCCACACAGAATTCCGTCACTAATAAATGAATCAGTCAGATAGGCATAGATAATTTCCTTAAATTACATAAGAATATTTCAACGAAACACATACATGTTTACCGCATACATAGTTCACTATCGTAAAATTATCTCTGTTTCACGAATTCAAAACCTATATGAACTTACGCATAGAATTATAAACCTATCTTGATTATCTCATTCAACCTCAATCTCAAACTATCAAAACATATTCAGTCATGAATGGTGAGATATTGTAGTCCAACTTTCACATACAATTTCATATGTTGTGGTTGGATTCTGTGACCCACAAGCATTCAAGAATTTCTGACTCAGTTCACATTCCCCCGGGGGAAATAAGATTATTTTCCCTCGAAACTGCAAATGTCTTTACTGAAACACCTACGCATCTTATCGTTTACAAGTTCAAAACATATACAGTCAAAAATATACATTATTTTATTGAGCTGATGTTCCGTTCTCAGAACTGGATGTCTTGGTTGTGGAGCTTTCGATGTTCTTCCGAGCAGAAGGGAAGTATTGGAGCTTCTACACGTATTACTCGTAGCATGTTCTGTTGACCTCGATCTTCAATGGTTCATACTAACCCTAGGTCTGTCTTCGTCTGCACCTGCATGAACAAATCTCCACTTTAACCATCCACCTCATCTAGAAATCTTCTTCATCAGTACATCATTCAGAAACTGATAAGGATTTCTTTCCTGCACTTCTTAACATATGTCATGAGAGACGATGCACCAATGTTTACATAGTGTTTTGTTAATTGTATTTGGTTCATGTATATCACATACTTTCTGGATTGCCGGATCGATTCAGTCAGTCTGTATTGGATTTTGTTCAGTACCTTTATCTAGAAACCTGTTTTGACGTATTTTGCTTATACTTTCAAATTGATTCTAGATGGTCTGACTTTTCGTTAAAACTACACTGCACTACACTCCAATTTTAGCTTGTCTCAACTTCCGGTCTATGTATATCACGTAATCTACTCATTTTTACCGTTTTATCCTGAATTCATTCATTGTTTATTCTCAGATAACTACGTTACAAGAGTCACGCCAGTTTACAGGCGTCTCAAATGCTTCCACAATTACTGTAAAAGTTATAGCAGTTAAATTAAGTATAAGAGTCAGTTTCTGATAGCATATTTACACCATGTCACTGACACAAACAGTATAATACAGCCACATTTTCAATAGTAGAGTACAAATAAGGAAGGTGCACAATAGGTTCTTTAGGCGATTTGCCGAGAACAGTAGTGAATTATTTGGGAAAGGTCAAAAGGAACGCGCTTGATACGAGCTGTGATCCAGACAGTCATGTACATAGAGTGCATGTTCCCTAGATTCGCCAAGGATTTCCCACCATGAAAGGGGTTATTCTGCGGACAACATTATTTCGTTGAGATATATCCACACCTTTTCGTCAGTCATTTTGCTCGCTTCATGTATATTTAACTGCTACATGATTATTAACACCATTTAAGTTTGAAGCATCTGAGATCTGAGTACTGGGGACGACTGAACTCGGTGCTCGTGTGGCAACTGTGTTGACAGGAACACTGGAGATGGAAGTTACCCGAAAAGCAACAATCTACTGTGGGAGGGAACAAACCAGATTCCATCGAAGGAGGAAATCGGGTTGAGATGGATAGGACAGACACTGAGGAAAGCCCCCAATTGCGCAACATGACAAGCCCTAACTTAGAACCATCAAGTTCGAGGGAAAAGGAAGGCCAAGGAACACATCACACCGAGAAATGGAAACAAACATGATAAGAATCAACAAAATTCGTACGGAACTCAAAGGGAAGACAAGGATAGAGTCTGTTTTGGAATACTGGTCGGCAGCATGTGCTCCATTGGGGTAACAGGAGTAATGAAATAAGTTCTTCTTCTGAATATGGACACTAACCGGACATCTGCAATCATGCAGGTTAATGAAGAATAGTCAGTAGTGGGGTAGAGAATGGGAAAATAATCCAGTGAGTACAGGAAATCCGGAAGAACAAGTTTTTAGAAAGTCTTTATTTACTGGACATCATAACAAAACATGGTGATCCTATGCTCTAGGGGGGATATTATTAGTCCTTTTATTTTTTGTCGCTGTAGCTCAAGAAGTCATGGATGAGCTCCTTTTTACCATTATTTTCTAGATCTGTTTGCAATGGGATTTCATTCTATGAAGCAAGGTTACGAACATGAGTCGTAGACGTGGTTAACAAGGAACATTATTATTAGTATCATTTATTAGTTACATGTTGCTATATCGTAAGCAGTCGTAAGCCGACAGAATGTTCTGCCACACATATAGGAGTAGACTAAGGTTATCATCCCAGTGTCACAATTGCTAATCAGATACACCACCCTCCTTCCTTTTTTAATGTTAGCCTCTCATCTGTTTAACGGTAGATTTTTATTAATGAGTTTTAATCTAAGCTGTAGTTTGATACAACTTGTCGGAACTAACTTTCTCTACTAGCTCCAAGGTACGAGCGAACCAGATAACTATCGCTTCCGTATGTTGGACTAAGTACCCATGTAGCATATCACACTGATAATAAGTTAACTAATTGCACAAATTGTCAGATATAATCAGTTAATAGTCAGTTTGGAGATAGGAAGGATAGGTAGCAAGCGAAAGAAAAAGAGGGGAAAATGGTGCTTAAAACTCATGAGTAAGGCCATAAATGTATAAGAAAGCAAATTGTTTGGATGTTAATGAATTGGGGGAATAAAATTTCTTTAGGTTGTTAGTCACTGAACAAGAAGGAAGTCACAGTCATACTGGAAGATTGTGTTCCTTGTGGTCTTCAGTAGTTGAGCAACATCTACAAGCTCTTCTATTTACCTTTTTGCCGAAAATAAAAAGGTGCTGTGAAAGATTATGTAACGGTGCGAATATAAATTTTAGGAAAACTACGAATGTTTCGGGTAGCATGCTCAAGACTTGGCCAGTATTGGTTTAACGGTCAGTCACGCTTACTGCCAAGTAAGCATTCAGAAACATTCTACAGGTGATACATATCATACTAGTTTTCGATTTGTTCTGTTCAGTTTGTTTCGAAAAATGATCAAACCTAACTTGTCGGACGTAACGTCAATAAAGTAATCGAAGTAGGTAACAGAAGAGAGAGCAAAAAATGAGACGAGAATGTCTGGGGAAATGCTGAGAGCTTACTATCCAACAGCAGGTTAGTGAGGCACGGTTTTCCTGTGTTCTGTCCAGCTATCAAGCACTTACTCACCTGTCATTTTAATTATTCTAGTGTGAAAGATACATAATATTGTTCAAACCTGAAGAATCGACCCACTGTGCATAATTACAGATAATAAATCTCCCATTCCGCATAAAAATTATGTCAAACAGAATGCAACAGTAAGCCATACAATTCCTCGGGAAGTTGGACACATCATCGAACTCGGTTATATACCCAACCTTGAAACTGGGACCACCCAGTTCTTTTACCCGTTTCCTTAACTTGGATACACAGTGTCCTCTGGAATAAGCGAAGAAGCAACAAAAGCACCGTATCCATGCACGGTGAAGGGAGGTTTAATTAGTGACCCTAAGTAATCCAAAACGTATAGCTAAGGACCTGTCTGAGAGTCAGATCCGGCGATAAGTAAACTGACAAAATACGGAGACCGAATACGAAGAGATTCTGCCATATTGTTTCTGGTAAAATTAGCAGCTGAAGTAGGAGTTAACTCGTATACGTGTCTTATTTCATATAACTGCATCTTATGTTGGACAAACTCGTCAAACTGAGAAGTGTCACCAGACTCACCACAAACAGTAGCAATAACTCGTCTACTGAATTTGAACATCTCGCGCTAATCATGTTTAATGGTGAGAATTGAGTGAGCGCAAAGCATGTCCACCGCCATCAACACAAAATCGTTCACCTCGATACCTATTATACATTATTATATACTTATTGTTTGGGAGTTCATACATACGGTTGCATTGTACGCGATTGATGGAATTTATTTAGAAGCTCTAACTGAATTTTATCACTACTTTCTTCTGTTAACAGAAAAATCTTTGTAAAATAGGTGACCTCACAGTGTCAGCCTGCACACGTCAATCACCTCAGGAAAAGACTTTTCATTCCTTGTTGTCTCATTCTGTTGCGATGCTTTGGGTTTAAAATTTGATTGTATTTTGTAACGGAAAGTCACTTATGCACTTATTACAAAAACCTAATCCAAAAGGACGAAAAAATGTGATTTTTTGTCAAAAAATACACTAAAAATAAATTTTGATTCGAAAACCCCAGGTATATCTGGATGTTTTGGTTCACCTAACCTTTCTGATAGCATGTATAGAATTCTCTCTGTGACTTGTTGATTCCTGCAAGTATCGTGTCAGATAGACGGTCTAATACCATAGATGGCTGTTCATTAATCAAATAAACCGGTTTTATCCCATCAGTACTTTTCATGTCTTCGAACTTACTTACATACACTTGTCACCCCCAATGGAGCATAGGCTAACGACCATTATTCTTCAACCCACTCTGTCCTAGGCCTTCCTTTACATTTTTTCCCAACCCCTATTAAGATTCTCTGCGCTTTGAGATCTTTTGTCCATGTATTTGCGTTTGGCCCTAAGGATTCAATCATGGGCTTCCTTGTGACAAAGTTGGGTGCTTTCTGCATTTTTCCTAATTTTTTAGTCTGCAGGAATCAGGTCTGTTCACTTCCACAGTAGGTTGTTGCTCATGGTTTCTGGACAAAAAACACTCAATATCTTGCGTAGATAGCTGTTAACAAATAATTGTATCATCCGGACGATGGCTTTCATGGTTTTCCAAGTTTACGCCCTAAATGGTAGAACTGCCTTGCAGTTTCTGTGGGAAATTGACTTTCGTGTCGGCCGATAGTTGTTTTGATTTCCAAATGTTCTTCACTTGCAGAAGTGATGCGCTTGCTTTGCCGACCCGAGTCATTAGCTTGGCGTATGACCCACTTTACCTATCAGCAATGCTAATCAGGTCCGTAGAGTTTACTACATCTTACAAAGCTTTTCCGTCCAGTAAGATTAGGTTGGTGCATGTTGCGTAGTATCGGAAGACCTTGAGGTCTCATTTGTGTATGTTGAGGCCTAGAGATATTGCGAAAGTTGCACCAACTATTTTCACCCAGTTCTGAATGAAAACTTTGGCTTTGAAGTGATTGTTGTTATATATAATTACTCGTCTACCACAATAGTCTTTCACTGTGTCGATTATCGGCTACTTACTCTTGATTTGTCATCCAAGCACTAGTAAAGTTAAGACCAAATTCGACGCCTTGTAATGAGTGTGCTACTATGCTGGGGCCAAATGACTTTTTTCACCGAGTTACCATTCGCACGTCTTTGACTCTGTCAGTTACTCGCTTATATCTTGGTTGTTTTTGCTTGAGTCACATGCCTGGCCTATTTTGCCTGACTGTCACGGCTCATCAAATTCAGTTGACTCACTCGCCTCCATTTCGCTGTGTACTCCCTCATGCATGCTTGTGTGGATGATTGCCTGAAATAAACTCCTCCAACTGATTCCGTATTCGGCTTCTTACTACTGCTGTCGCACAAACGGTATTCGCCTAAGCGCGATATAGGAAAATTTGAGGGAAGACTTATTTCATAGAATACCGAATCGGAATCAGATCGTGGACCACTGAACCCTTTTCAATAGACCTAAGTCGACGAGTTAAGACTTAGCAATAATATCAATAAACTGATAATGTAACTAGATAAACAATTACCTTGTAAATCAACCAGATATTAAAATAGAGAAAGAGATATTTCTTAACTAACTACATGAAGAACTGTGGTGAGTAGCAATACAGTAAAGCATTTTATGTTGTGTTTAAATCCGATGTAATAATACAATACAATTTCATACCATGTAATTCAAATTCCAGTTCTTACTTGGGAATTATCGAAGTTCTGAATATATTGGGATTATTGGTATGTTTTTAGATTATTCCAAATCCACATCTTGAGTCGCTATACAAATGAATTCAAGATGCCTTCGGAAATTTACTATCAATGTGTCACCATGGGAAGTAGAAGATTGTTTAGTGTTTTGATGCTTGGTATCTGTCACATAACAAAGACGGAGATCGCGCACCAGCCAGTCTTAAAAATGTTATTGGTTGAGAAGCCTATAGTTTGTTAGAGAACCTAGTCTATTTCCCTGAAAAAAGCTCAAAAGATTGCTTACTGATCATTTTCACGTAATAACATTCGAAATATGTAAAAGAGCACAATTCAACTAATTGGTCCGTGCTCCGACTCAAACAATTAGAGATTTCATACCACGGCTCCAGACGCAAGCTTCTAAGTGCAATTTATCTGAACAGCCGCAAACCCAACTTCGTGACCGCCCGGTTACTGGAATAAATGACCATAAATTATAAAGGCAGCCGATACAAATTCCTTTCTGAACTTCTCAGGAAGCCAAACACCTGTGTTTAAATTATGAAGATGTTAATCAAGACCCTTCTGATGTTTTTAAGAAATAATATGATATATTACTCCTGAGCAATGCAGTCCTATCAACAGGTTTCTGTATTCCCCAAGAAGAGCTTATTTCCTCTTAATCGAATTTTGCAGTATATTTGGACCGAAGCCTATTTTATACTGCTTTCTAGTAACCACCATAGAAATATTTATTACTCTCGCAGTGAGCTCTGAATCCAAAAGGTGTAGGTTCACACGCGTCTCGCCCAGTCCAAGTCTAATAATGACAAATCTGGGAAGACACGGTTCTTTTTTTAATAAAAACAGGAAATACAGACAATTACCAAAACAATATTACAACACTTTCGAGTTTCTAATCACAACATTAAGTTTCGATACTGGAAGAATAAGTGCTTCCAATTAGCTGGATGACGTTCATTGTGCTTTCCTCTTTCTTTGTTTTGAAGGATGCTTTAATGATCCTGTGTCCATGAGATTCCCATCCTATCAGTGCCTTTTGTGCTTGTTTGGACAGCATCAGTGCAACTCATTGTGTATGTGAAGCATTTTCCTCTTCATGACCAGAGTATAACAGCAGTTCCCCTGAAGCCAGTCTCAGTTGTCCTACCTGCATCCACTGCGTTTCACTGATGCCGAGCACCTCGAGGTTGTATCTTTTCATTTCTGCCACAACTTGAAATAGTCTTCCAGTCTCCAACAATGTACGAACGTTCCATGTACTTAAAAGAATGGTTGTTCTGGTCGTCAGAAGAGGCATTGGCCCCGTGACTTCCGATGGGACTCGGCTTTCATCACGCGACGACATAATTCTTCTTCCAACTCCCAGGGCAGAGTCAAAATGGTTTAAATTATTTCTTTTGGTTGCCTTTTTTGTCAAGTTAGTTTTTAGTTGAGATGAGGGCGCCAACCCCTCCTCCTTTATCCGGGCTTGGGACCGGCAGTAGCCCCGAAAGGACTACAGGCGGAGTTTACGTATACATACATTTACGCTTATTCTTTTTCACATTTTATAATAGACTTTTGGCTAAACAAAAACTAAAATCTGAATGCGACTGAATAATCCGTAAATGTAGAGTTATTTCTAGACAATATATTTTTAATAATTCCGATTATTACCATGAAGAACGTTAACGAAGCTTGTTAGACGAAATACTCGAATTGTTTTAATATTAATCTTTGAGACTTGTTTTTTACGCAGTTGGACACGATCTCAGATCTCATCGAAGATTCTTATGTTTTATCATCAGATGTTAACAGCTATATTTCCCAAACATTCAACAAGATAACGGAATACAAACTAAGTATGCTATGAATATAAGTTACATTTTAGTAGCAGAAAACCAGCGGTCACCTACATCAACGTTCGAAACCACACTGAAGATTTAAGACTGACGGATTAAGAACAACAGCAAAGTAGTAAAATAACCACAATTCTCTAAAAATTGGTTTCCTTGAAATAAACAATAGTCGCATTGATGGTCAAAACATTCCACGCAGCATTACTTAGGTCAAAAACACTATTAGCAAATGTTTATAGTTCACCAGCTACAAGTATATAAATGGGTATTCTGCAAAAAGCCTATTCAAATTGCTTATCATAAAAATTGTCTATGAAGACGGCACCACTTAACTCAAATTTACAATAGCACATGGAAGAGAAACGATTCAACACAAAAAAAATGATAACTTGTTTTCAAGAGAAAATTATGTTGATCAAGTAACGTTGATAGTTGTAACTTAGTCTGAAATGGTTAGTGAACTGATTCTATCTACAGAAGACCAAACATAAACTGAGCCATTTCCAGAACCAACAACCAAAACATCGTTGTGATATTCCAGCTAGAAAAAAAATTAGAAATATCATTTTGGTAAAAAGACTATCAACAATCGTTTAAAAATTCATTATATTAGTAATGGTAATTCGTTTTTCAATTACTGAAATAGGAACGAATTGTGGCAAATTTTTTTCAGCCACCAAGGCAAAGTGATTTCAGAACATAACAACATGATGTGCCTGGAACGACTAATCATTTATTTTGAGTAACTTATTACAATTAAATAGTTAAAACCATGCTAGTTTATGATCGGGAATCCAGAAGAGAACTAAGTTAAAGAAACTATTCTGGATTATCATCTTCTGTTTGTAAAAGTAATGCTAATAATTACTAAAATTATCGTTAGAAAAGCATAATTATCCTCAAAATGCAATTCGCAGACTAAGCTGAGAAAGTATTAAAAAACTGAGTAAATTGACATTAATTAGAATTACACATATTTTTGAAGACCTAAAAATATGCCATAATCAGAAACATACAACAAAAGTACCAATATGGAAAGAAGCAATGTTATAGAAGAAAATGATAAAAACACAGCTTTCTAGTATTAAAAATAACATGAATTGTCAGATTGAAAAGTGGTCGGTAAAGGCCAATATACGAATAGATATTTTGTGCAGACGATGAACTACATGTTAGTGTGCATAATGCTAATCATAGCCCAATGACAGTCTATTACATACTAGTTACTTTGTTTGAAAATTTTACAATATTCGTTGGTAAACAAACTAAGTTTTTGAAACAGATTTTTGGAAAAAACTCGTGCTACCCTGTAGAATAGTTTTCAAGACAAGGAGTTGGGTACTAGTACACGTTACTAACTCGCTTTTGACCAGATACAGAAGGACCGTCAACAGATCTGTGCACTTGGTTGGTTGACACCGATTAGAACAAGTGGTTTACTGGTTGAATGCATAATGTTTAAATCAACCCAGTGTGAGGCACCACAAAATTTTCATGTGATATCATATAAAATAAGCAATAACTTGAGTATTCTTGAAGCAAAGAAACTGAGGAAGAAGATGGAGTAATGAGTAAACGATCATATGATATAAATACTTAATATTCATTTTTATTCGCTGATAATTTCCTAAACGAAGGCCGGGTGCAGAATTTCATTAGTTATCATCAATAAGTACACTCAGAAAACCATAATAAGAAATTGTATAGCAAAAAATTTGATCAACCTAAGAAGATATAGGGGACATAAGAGGGCTCGCGGATAATTAATATTTTCAATATATCGGACATATTGTCGTAGTTCATGGATTTCTAAAGGATACACTGAAAATTGACAATAAGAGATACTTAAAGCCAATAGGCTGACAGTTCACCATTGATTCTAAATAGTTTAGTTATTAAGGCAAATCATTATGTGATATTATCAGGGATTATAATAACATATTGAACAATAATCTGTTAGCGTCGATAAACTCAGTCTGGAGCCTCTCTGGGGCTACTGTCAGTCTCAAGCGCAGAAAAAAGGAGGAGGGTTGAGTACGGAGTTAGCAAACCCGTCCCGTAAAAAAACTAACTAGCTCAAAAAACTCTAACCAGGAAAAATAATTCAAACAGGTAAGTCGATAAACAGAGGGCAAATCCTATATATAAACCTGTAATTACTCTTAACGACAACAGCCGAATAGATAATAAAACTGTGACAAAAAGATGATCGTTTTAGAAAACAAATGGATTATCTTCGTTTTCTAATAATAATAATAATATTAATAAGCGAACCATATTCAGTCTAATAGTCCTTAAAATGATCTTTGATGCACTGGAATTATGCGAAACATACCATAACTTCTTAGTCGAAATGAAAGTTAGTAATTCGAGTTGTTGGAATTTTATCGACTTAGGAATATAAAACAAATAGTTAGGTGGATGAAATAGTTTTAGGACACAATACTGACAAGCCAACCAACAACTAATAATTAGCGCTACTCTGATCAATAAGGGGCAAACAGCACCACAAAAGTTTAAAATAGCCCTTGTTCGAGACACTGGCAAATTCAAGATATTTAAAACAATTAATTGACAGAAAAATGAGAAGCCTTGGCTATTCGTAAATTAGAACCCCACTTATGTGTACATAAACAGTTTGTTGTAATCTTGAATTTGCCCTGGTAAACTTTAAGCCACTCTATGGCCTGCAGTTATGTGACAATTTCCTACCCTTTCTTACTCTCTCTACATTAAGCTAATTTTCTCTCACCTTTATTCGCAACTATCACCCTGTCTATTTGGACTTTTATTCAATTGACCTTTTATTAATTTCATATAAAATGGCTTTACAAGTATATGTGTGACCAGATTGTTCTAAATGTATGGCGCAAACACATCACATTCTTCAGATCAATTACGCCTTCTCATTGTTCTATCAGAATTCAAAATAGCACTCAGCAATTGGTTCCAAGTCTTTCACGATCTACTCAATGTAGAGGAAATTACCATGTTCAGTCGTTCGTCCAGTTTAGAGTCAGATTCCTAGCCATTAAAACACATTATCCATCAAAGTGAAATAGTATTAAAAAGTGTATTGTATTCAAAAACACAAAATTTTATGATTAATTTTCCTAGAAATCTGCTAAAATCAATGAGACAGTAATCATACTTCGGAATCGCTAAATTTATATCATAAAGTAAAAACAGTTAGTAACTTCAGTGAAAATGCTATCAATATATTATGTACTTAATAAAACATTTATTGTTATTATACGACAACATCGCTCATCGAGGTAGTCATTGGTCAGGACATGCCAGACGGACGCTGATTTTCTAGACACTAATAGTTAAATTGACTCCTCTGTGATTGTCACAAGAGGACATTTGTCCTTTCGTATAGATTGGAACAATCAGCGCCATCCTTAAAAATCTCAGAGGTTAATCTATCAGAGCCCGCTGCTCTCCCTCACCTTAGATTGCCTATCACATTTTGAACCTCACTACGAGTCGGAGGAATTGCATCAACTTGCTATACAGGTTGACTGGAAGTCGTGGGTAACAGAAATGTAGCTGGAAGCCAGTTTGAAGAGTTTCCCCAAGAATTCTGCCTATCGATCCAATCTCCTACATCTAGAGTGCATATTAGTCCCGTCTTTCTGATACTATCCTACAGCACAACGACACACACTTAATGACAAAGAGCCAACGGTGAGTGCACGACCTATCCCAGTTCTTACGGTCCCATTTAGTCCAATAGCTTGGATGCAACTACCTACTGGAATCCAGCCTAAGAGAGATAATTCGGCCCTAGGACTCAATGTTAAGCCTACACCATCGAGGCCACAGGTAACAACAGTAGGGATTCCAGATACACGAAGTGTAAATGGGAGGACTGCATCCCAAACACGCATGCCTTACTGCTCAACGTGGTCAGAAGTCTCTGCATTTTGCCAGAGTCTTCACCAAGTACAACTAAAGCATCGGCATATTCTACGTCAACAAGTGAATCTTCCGGCGAAATTCCAACTCCTGACAAGTCAGACGAAGATAGAGTTACTTCTACAATCATATCTATGACAATCTTGAATAGGAATGGAGAAGGTGGTCAACCTTGACGAACATCACTTGAGGTAATCAATTCCTACAACAGCTCGCGACAGGTTCTGACTCGATCACTAGTGTTCGAGTACAGCGCCTACACAAATTCAATGTACTCCTTCGGTACTTGTTTTATCGACAGACGCTGACACAGAACCGCCTTAAGGTCAAACAATAGAACTGTTGTGGGACGTATGAACGTGTGTATGTTCTGAGACCTGATATCGGATTTGAATTGACAATTATATCTCTGTGCTGATGTGGCATGGCAACATGAACTGATGTACTTACGTACCAAGTTCTACGTTGCATCTGTCTGTCTAGAGTGCGGTTTCAGGAGACCAGGAATAACGTTTTGTGTACTCAAATCCTGTGTCAGAGGTGTGGCGTGATAAAGGAATGTGAGAATGGTTAGTTGTAAGGATAAGAGAGATGTTAGGGGGTGTAGGAAGGATTTGTTTGTGACCGATTCGGTCTCGAGTGCTATTACGGGTATGAGGGCGGATGAAGTTTCCCGGCAGTCCAAACTGTAGAAGGCTACTTCTCGAGGCACCTGAAAAGGGAAGTAGATTAGTGCTGATCTCAACGATCTGGAAGCGTGACCACAGAGCCCAAGGGAGAACTGCATGACGTCGATCGCACACGGAGGTTTCAGCATTTTCAGTCACTTGAGAATACGCAGATAACGTAGTTCTGTTTGGTGAAGACGCTGACAAATACAGAGTCTTCTAACCATCTTAAGCAACAATGCAAGCATGTTCGGGATATGATTCTTCCTCTCGAAATTCAAAATGTTAATTCATGATTGGCTTGCATGGGCACCCAAACTACTGATAGGAAGTGAGGTTGTTGAAAGTGTTGACCGCTTCGCTTATCATCACTGATGACAGCCTGGTGTGTGACAAAACCTCGTCACAGATGCAGAAGGCTCGACTGGCTTTTGTCCACTTGCGTCACTTATGGCGCAGGAGAGATATTCTTCTGCTAACCAAAGGATGGAACGAGGATATTCGTAGGTTACTAGTATTCCATCATAGGTGTCTTAGATGCATTGCTTGTATATCCTGGGACAATCGAGTAAGCAATGCTAGTGTTAGGAAAAGGGTACTAGGTAAGGATGGCAGATCAGTTAATGAATCATTATCATTTGGGGTGGTTGGGAAATGTTCTATGTATGCCCAACCACCGACTGCCTTAAAGAGTGATGTTTTGTGACGTAGGGGTAGGCTGGGAGAAAGCTAGGGGTGGCCACATCAAAACATGGCACAAATCCATGAAGTTACTGACAACTGGAATGAGTTATGTTACTACGTGTGATAACGATGAGTAGTCGGGCATCTGGCAGTTAAGTCAGGTAAAGCGTCAAAGTCATAGTGGTAAACAACTACTTATCGGACAACTTGACTAATGTGATGAACGGATTTAAGAAACTTGTCGGGGACAATATCTATGATTCTCAAAGTCACTAACTCCGGAAGTTAGGGATTTAATGTATATAATGACCGAAAAAATAGATAGTACACTTTCAGCTCCGAACTGCTCCAATGGTTAGCAATCTCTACTCGTCAGTAACTCTTACCTTGGCAGTTGTAAACCCCACTGCCAGATGAACGCTCTAGATTAGTTATAAAGCTACTCATGTTAGGCTTTTTTCATCTATGTAACTAATCGATTAGGCGCACTATGTGTACGCAATAGACCATGATTGTTTTTACTTACATTATTAACTATGGCCTATTTATGTTCCAAGTACATTTTAGGGGAAAATCGAGTTCACAAGTAGTAAAACGCCATTATGATCTTCATTAGGTTAGGACTTATTTTAAATTTATTGGATCGTGTCCATTAGTAGGTACTGTATGAGATAACATTTGCACATCCACTGGAACTACGTCACTCAAACCCGTTTTGTTAGATCTGTGCAACGGGATTTTACCCCACTTTAAACATAATGATGAACTGTGAAATATCTACTGACCGGGAAAATAAGACGGAATATAATGATAAAATATATAGTATTTACCACATATATCCTATTCTGAATATAAATCTCACTATCTCTACAAAAACATTGGGTTTTATTCGCTTAGGAAAAACAATGAGACACATGACCTCACTAAATACGGTATTAAACAATTACGAACATTACTTTAAGAGGGTTTAAATGTAGTCTGAAGTGACAAAATGATTCACTTAATTCAATTTTTAAAAGGGAATAGAAGTAAGAATACATATCAACTATGGACGATTTTCCCTTGCACCTAATAAGCGATTTAGAGGACAAAACACTCATCATTATACTATCTTCAAACAAGCTACTGACCGATTTCCATTTGACATGATTCATATAAGCTTCCTTCGAATATATTGTTGTATGGATGTATAAATTTATCCTCAAAATCATCTGAAATCTGCTTCAATTTACACTACTACAGCATATACATTACAGATATATTCGAACTGCTTCCATAAATTATAACTGTATTGGTCATGAATAACTAGTTTCTTATCGAATAATTTCTCAATGAGTTCTTGTATTTCATTGGTAATAAGTTAAGTGTTCTCTTATTGATCAATGCATTTTTATATGACCATTTAAAATGAACTGATTATTTTTGTGCTCATTTGAACAGAAAATGAGTTGTTGTTAAGTTTATCGGTTTGAATGCCAGTTTTTACACAAGCAAATTTATATTTTTTGAAAAATCATTTATTATTTTGACATGTTTATACATTAATACGCAGAGAAATCAAAAATCGTTTGATTTTATTTGATAGTCCGACGTATCTGACACACTTGTAATAGTACGCTCATAACCCAACTCGATAATTTTGGGGTTGGGGTTCTAGCATGATTTGATGTGTAATTATTAGGTAACTTATGAAAATGTTATAAACAGGTGGATGATGTTGTACCGAAGCAAGTAAGTAACCGTACAATAAAGAAAAAAAAGTGCACTTAGTGTATTAATTACAATGCAATACTCATTCGAATTCATCATATAAAATCTACCGGTTTTTAATGTTGTTACAAAACTAAATAATTTGGTTAAAAGGACAGGAAAAAGATATCATTTAAAAATAAAATTCTGAAATAAATTATTCCAATTTGTCTTTTAATGGAAAGACTTCAGTAAAGTCTTTGGCATTACGAAGTTTCTTTTTTATATGGGAATCGATTTTGGATAACTCGGCAGTTAATTTTACAACTGTATTACATCGGAACATTGTCATAAGCTCCAGTTTAACAGCACTTGAAATCTCCTTTATTGTATTTCCTTTCATACCTAAAACACTTAACTGAAAAGCAGAATTAATCATTATTCGTTGAATATTCTTAATAAAAATGATTCGAATATTTTAATATTTCCACAAAATTTGATTTAATATAGCGACAATTCATACTTGTACGTAAACAAGTTGAATTTAACAGTAAAGGTACCACGTCTCACTAACATACAGAATAAAACAAAAGAAACTTTTTGACCAGATCTTGAGTATGAGCCACACCCTGAGTGAGAGAGATGTTGATAGATACTACACGGTCGCTGAAAGTGAAATGGCTAGAAACCAGAAACCTTTCCCACTGAGTTACTAGATAAATTCACTTTATTTACAAACATACTGGGACATAAAAACGGTTTATTAGTGGTAGAAATAATGACCAGACGGCCAGCTATATATTTGGCGACACTTGAGGAATCGGTTAATCGAACAAACGCTACTGAATAAAACACAGTATAGAATTCAAATAAAAATGAAACTGGTACTTCATGGCACAGTCAGTAATAATTGGACGTAGACAATGAAAATGCTGCATTCGAAGATTTTCTGAGAACTTTACCACTGAAAACAGAAAGCCATTAGAAATTATGATAGGTGAAGCTTTCTTAAATATCCTTGGGTCAAATGACAAAACAGAAATAATGGTCACATGGAAAACTCTTGCGCTCTACACAGTACTAGTTGCTACACTGTACGATACAAGCTACGAATGGTAAACTAAATTAAGAGTTAAAAAAGCAGGTTATATAAACGTCGTGCTAGGTTCCTTATTTTTTATGGTTCACACGTACATAATTTGTAGTGTATACACTCAGCATTGTCAACACCAGCTTGCATGTGTGTTTATAACTTTTGAGTTAATCACATATTGTTTGTCATTGCTCGATCATAAAACCGCAGACTATGTGTCACATAGACGCTTAGATTTATAGCAGATCTATAATAATAAATAATAATTTGGGATGCTATATTATGAATAAATTATTAGCGAAAACTCACTAACTGACGTTCACTTTTACATTGTATGCGGACATGAACGTATACACGATCATCACCAGTGTCCAGTTTAATTTTGTCACAATCATCCACGATAATATGCAAGGAGTAGGGAATTTCTTGTCGTAATTTGTTTAAACAATGTGACCATACACACATTCGTATGAGCTCACTTGGTTCCTGATCAGTTATCATTGTGGGAGGTAAGATCCAAGAGCGACTCGGTACAGCTTTGGATACAAGGAAATCCTATTGCGAAAAACAAGGAAATCTTCAGCACATTTTCTGAGAAAATGAGAAAATTGGAAATTTAGATCAATTAACGCTTATGATTATAACGATTCAAAAACTTGCTATCTGATCAATAATTTATTCGCGTTATTAATTGTCAGTTGGACTGAATCGCGATAAATATATCATAACTTAGTGCTAAATCAGTCAGTCAGTCAGCAACAACAAAGAACTTCGTACGTGCGTACATCAGTTCAAGTTGCTATACCACATTAGCACATAGACGCAATTGTCAATTCCAGTCCTATAGTGATAGAGGGAGTAGAAGTACGAGCAGTAATCGGTAAGACTAGGGTTAGAAGATATTAATCAAGGAGTATAATCCAGTGGAGTAAATCTGAGGAGAGAAAGATGAATGGAATGAGGAATTAGGATTTGAGGGAACACAGAGAGTGGATACACCTATGCTACTGCAAACAAATTTGAGCCATGTCATTCAAAGTCTCTAACCTTCGGTTACTAATGTTTCGCCGACTACAAACACGTACTAACACAACTCAATCTAGTTGTCAGTTACTTCATGGATTTGTGCCATATTTTGGTCAGGTCGCTCCTAGCAGCCGACACGCTCAATTACTACACTCCCTATCACTAGTTGAGGCGCCAATGCAAGACAACCCTGAAGCAACATTGCGCATGTTGAAGGGGAGGACTGCATCTCAAACACGCATGCCTTACTGCTCAACGTGGTCAGAAGTCTCTGCATTTTGCCAGAGTCTTCACCAAGTACAACTAAAGCATCGGCATATTCTACGTCAACAAGTGAATCTTCCGGCGAAATTCCAACTCCTGACAAGTCAGACGAAGATAGAGCTACTTCTACAATCATATCTATGACAATCTTGAATAGGAATGGAGAAGGTGGTCAACCTTGACGAACATCACTTGAGGTAATCAATTCCTACAACAGCTCGCGACAGGTTCTGACTCGATCACTAGTGTTCGAGTACAGCGCCTACACAAATTCAATGTACTCCTTCGGTACTTGTTTTATCGACAGACGCTGACACAGAACCGCCTTAAGGTCAAACAATAGAACTGTTGTGGGACGTATGAACGTGTGTATGTTCTGAGACCTGATATCGGATTTGAATTGACAATTATATCTCTGTGCTGATGTGGCATGGCAACATGAACTGATGTACTTACGTACCAAGTTCTACGTTGCATCTGTCTGTCTAGAGTGCGGTTTCAGGAGACCAGGAATAACGTTTTGTGTACTCAAATCCTGTGTCAGAGGTGTGGCGTGATAAAGGAATGTGAGAATGGTTAGTCGTAGGGATAAGAGAGATGTTAGGGGGTGTAGGAAAGATTTGTTTGTGACCGATTCGGTCTCGAGTGCTATTACGGGTATGAGGGCGGATGAAGTTTCCCGGCAGTCCAAACTGTAGAAGGCTACTTCTCGAGGCACCTGAAAAGGGAAGTAGATTAGTGCTGATCTCAACGATCTGGAAGCGTGACCACAGAGCCCAAGGGAGAATTGCATGACGTCGGTCACGCAGACTTTGAGAACACAAACAGTGGATGCACATGCGCCATTGCAAAAAACTTTGAGGCATGTCATTCAAAGTCTTTATCCGTCAGTAACCATTGTTTCGCAGCACAAACACGTACTAATATGACTCAATCCAGTTATCAGTGACTTCAGGGATTTGTACCATCTTTTGGCCTTGACACTGTTAGCTTTCTTCAAGCCTACCCCTATACAACAAAACGTCGCTTGTCGAGGCTTGCGTATCGTGATAATCCAATAGAGCTTTATTGGATGGAACATACGTTCTTGTAGGTCCAACTACGGCGAACTATCATTATAAATCGTTACTTCAAGTGTCTGTCTACCAGGAGACACGCTTGCTGACTTAGAATATGCTTATGACATAGTCCTATTCGGTGAAGACGCTGACAAAATGCAAAATATTCTGACTACCCTAAGTAACAATGCAAGCATGTTCGGGATGCGGTTCTCACCCTCGAAATCCAAAACGTTGCTTCAAGGTTGGATTGCATCGGCAGCTGAACTAGTGATAGGGAGTGAAGTAATCGAACGTGCAGACCGCTTCACTAATCTCAGGAGTCTCATCAGTGCTGACGGCCTGGTGTGTGACGAAATCTCAGCACGGATACTTATGGCATAGACGAGATATCCGTTTGCTGACTAAACGACGAGTTTACTGTGCAGCAGTCAGCTCCGGCCTAATATATGGACGCGAAACATGGTCAGTTAGGGTATAAGACACCAAAGGTTAGAGAACTTGAACGACATGGTTCAAAATCGTTTGCGATGGCGCAGGTGCACCCACTCTTTGTGTTCTGGCAAATCCTAATCTTCAGAATTCTTCATCATCTCTATATTTCTCTTTCTAAATTTATTTTACTGAATTTTAATTCTTGAATATTATCTTCGATCCATAATATTCTTCATTACCAGTAATTCTTCTGCTATCTGTACTACTATGGTATTAGAACTGACGGTTGCCTCTCTCTGCTAATGCGGTACGGCAACCTGAACTGATGTACGTACATATGAAGTTCTACGTTGTAACCGACTGACTGACTACTATGATAAACAGGTCGATTGGAAATGACCAAAAGCAGCAACTCAAAGTCGAAGGGGGAATCCGTACCTCTGAATATGGAGAGGTGTGACAACAGTAAGGTGTTTCCCTCGGACAACCAACATCTACAGAGATCCGGCTTTCTCACAATGATAAGAAGAGGGTAGAGAAGGGCGATCATATCAATGTCACACCTCACCTTATCCCACGGATTTCCGTCTCCGGAAGTAAGATTATTTGAAGAGTGGAGTTAACACTTCCAAAATATCCCACAAAACGCTGCGCGCGACCAGCGTCAAGCAGTTCTCACTTGGGATATATGGTAACGCTCTCACGTCTCTAAGACCAACACTAATCGAGCTTCCTTTCCAGGTTCTTCAAGAAGTGTCTTTCTACGGTTCGGGCAGCCAGGAATTGACATCCGCCTTCATACTCATAAACCGTACACGAGACCAAATTGGTCACAATCAAATCCCTCCTATACATCATAATTCTAAACTTATATATATATATATATATATATATATATATATATATATATATATATATATATAATAGCTCACCCTTAATTTGTCTATTCCATCACCTATAAACGAAGATACCATAAAAACCTCACTGAAACCTAACCACTTTGTAACACCTTTGGTTGCCTTTGTTATCTCTAACCAACGTTTTCGACGATTACAAACTTCTTCAGGCGATGCTGTTTGAAGCAACAACTGTTGTTTTAAAGTTTCCAACATGGAATCGATACAATCCGTATTATCATTCACACCAAGAATTTGATTCGATTCATCAAATGTGTTCAAAAGATGTTGGTTGGTTTCAGTCTTTGATTCAGAAAGCCCTTGAATATCTGAGGGCATTATTTTATTATTTCTTAGTATGTTATGGTAACCGAGAAATGTTTCGGAACTCTGTTTTTCCACATCAGTTAGAAAATGATCTTTCACGACAGCTAAAAGTAAAGGAAAGAGCGAATTAAGAGTGAGCAACTTTATAGTTTATAATTTCAAAAGGCCTTCTTCTATGTGAGAAACAATTGGTTAGACTTAAGGAGCTTTGCTACAACTTATTCTTCTAGTGTAAAGTAAATTCATATTTATGACGCATGAACACGACGTTACTGTCATTAACACTAAGGCTTTCTAGACCAAAAATTTGTTTCATATTGCATTTAATGATAGATCTTCGTGAGGAAGAAGAAAATTGATTGTAAACACAAGAAGTTGCACCGATGCTTTCAAAAGAACACAAAAAGCACTTATGAGATCGGAATCTCATGGACCTAGGATTACAATGAATATCATCCAGTGCTATGCGCCCACCAACTATAACGATGAATATTATCGAGATCAATTCTATGAAAGCCTGCAGTTATTCGTCGGGAAATGCCCACCAAAGGATCTGACTATTCTGATGGGAGACATAAACGCCAAAATCGGGATGGACAACAGTGGATATAAAGACATCATAGGACGACGACATAGACAGGTAAAAAGGGTCGAAAACGGATCAGTGACTCGCCATTAAAAATGGTTATATATAGCACTACACATCCCCACAAACACCTGCATAAAGCTTTGTGGGGTTCACCAGACCGCATTACAGAGAACTAAATCGATCACATTTACATCAATAAAACACTCAGAAGGATCATGGAGGACGTAAGGACAAAAAAAGTAGATAACATGGCTTCAAATCATCATCTGGTGGTGGTCAAGATGAATCTCTGGGCAACTAACTGGGCAAACAACAATACGAAGTTCCATACGGTCTTCCTCCGGAAAACTGGCGAACTCAAAGAATTCAGGACAACTCTCAGCTACAAATTTCAAAGAAGAAACTACCATGGAGAACCACTGGAAAAGGATTAAAGAAGCAACAACTTTAATTTTTCAGAAGGTTTTGGGCCACGAGAACCGCCATCGTGAGGAATGAATTTCTGTTGTTACATTGGATAAGATTCAAGAATGGGAGACGGTGATCAATAACACCCGAACACGAACAGAAACAGCCGAAGCACAAGCTGAAGACACAGAAGCAAATAAGCAAGTGAAAATGAGCATCAGAGCTGATACGCAGAAATATGTGGGTGACTTAATAATAACAATTGAAAAAGCTGCAAGAAAGGGTGGTCGGGACAGCACCTAGAGACCTTCCACCAACAATGGAAGAAATCAGGATAGACATCCAACAAATCAAGAGTGGCAGCACCCGATAAAATACCACTTGAGTTACTGAAGTCAGACATAAAAGTCGCTGCAAAGATGCTCCACGTCTTCTTCATCAAGATTTAGAAGAAAAAGCACTAACAAACTGGAAAGAAGAAAACCTCTTCAGGCTATGGAAGAAAGTGCGAGAACTACAGAGGAATCACATTATCATCAGTACCAGGAAAGGTTTCTAACAGAGTGTTGTTAGACCGGATGATCAACTTCGAGATTAACAGGTCAGATTCCAAAGGTATCAGTCGTTTGCAGAACAAATCGCGAAACTGAAGATCATTGTTAAAAATCATTTGAATGAGACTCATCAAGTTACATCAGCTTTCTTGATATGAGAAGGCATTTAACAGCACGGACCGAAAAATATTATGAAACCTTTGTTGATACTATGCAGTAACTGAGAAGATTGTCATCATCATACGGGATTCTTTTGATGGATTCAACTGCTAAATCATGCATGGAGGGCAGCTCGCAGATTCCTTTCAAATGAAGACCGGTGTCGGTTAAGGCTGCTTTCTCTCACACTTTTCTTTCTTCTGGTGGTTAACTGAATTATGAAATTCTCAACATCTCAGGGGAAGCAAGGCATACAGTGGACAGCTTGGATGCAGCTAGTAGGTTTCAACATACAAAAGAGAAAGAGTAAGATCCATAGATACAACACAACATGCACCAACCGAATCACACTTGACGGAGAAGCTTTGAAAGATGTAGAAATCTTTGCATACCTGGGTAGCATCATTGACAGACAAGGGGAATCTAATGCAGAAGTGAAGAGACGGATTGGCAAAGCAAGGGCAGCATTTCTACAGTTGTAGAATAACTGAGACTCAAAACAACTACCAACCAACACCAGTCAGAATTTTCAATACAAACGTCAAGACAGTTCTACTGTATGGAGCTGAAACTTGGAGAGCTACGAAGTGAGTAAATAAGTAAGCAAGTAGGGAACCAAGAGGAATTTCGAAAATATATCTGACACATAAAATATTCAAAACCTACGCAAAAATTAGTATACTATTCAAAATCCTGAACACCTGTAACCAAACAGTGTTATTACTTGGTATTACTGGTATGAAAGTGTAGATGCGCAAGCTGTTCATAACAAGAGATCAGTGTAATACAATCACAGACAAGTATAGTTTGAAATTTTCTGCATTCTTTTGCTTCAAATAAATATCTACTACAAGCACTTCGAAAAGACGATTGACAGCCGATTAGACATGGTTTTCCGGTTAATTTAAGTGAACCAATTATTTAGAATATTATTTCTCAGATTGTCCAAAATAGATAGATGGATACCTGGTCATGTATATATAAATAGCCTTCATTTCCCAATCACGCTGAAATTTATCATCAAGAAATATTTTTTACACATATATACACACTACTTGTTTAGCTCCTCTCCAACTCACTGAGTTGGAAAAGTATCTTTATATTTTCTAACAGCGTAACAGTTTAAATAAACTCATGGCTTTGATTAAAGTCTGTCTGCTTACATTTGAAGCATGTAATATTTCTTCTATAGAAAGTTATGACATGAGAACATGAAAAAGTCACATTTTAACATCAATCCACATCATCCCTAGAAAAAACATATACAATTACTTGATTCCAGATCAATTGGTTAATATGTAACAAGGATATGAGTATCTAAGCAAACATCAAATCACTTTACGTCTGTCAGTCAGTCAGTTGCAACGTAGAACTTCGTACGTAAGTAAATCAGTTCATGTCGCCATACCACATCAGCACAGAGATATAATTGTCAATTCAAATCCAATAGTAGAAGAGGTAGTAAAGGTATTAGAAGTAATCGGAGGGGCTAGAATTAGAAGATATTATTCATGAAGTATGATTCAGTGAGAAAAGTTTAGAAAGTCAAAACTAGAGGTGTTGAAGAATCCAGACGATTAGCATTTGAGAGAACACAAAGAATAAATGCACCGGCGCCATTGCGAACGATTTTGAGCCATGTCATTCAAGGTCTCTAACCATCGATTATTATCATCTCGCGGACCCCAACCAGGTAGTCGACAATTACCGACATGGCTAAGTCCACTAGTCAATGAGTTCATGGATTTCTGTCATGTTTTGGTTTGGCCGCCCCTAGATTTCTTCCAACCTATTCCTACACTTTACGTCTAAGAAGTTTCAAATGAGCAGTAATATATAGAACGAGTAAAATTATGCAATGTTCGCTAGATAACAATCTACCATCACATCTGCTTGTTATGTTAAGTGATTATGCTACAAACTTGATCGATATAAACTTCTAAGTACTGAAAACCATGAAATATAATGTTGGCTAGCATATAAACCAACATTTCATGACTGTACGAATAAACGAAGTGAGAATTCAAAATGCTAACCTTATGATTCCGAACATGCATTGTTTGTAACACCATACAGAACATTAATTACTAAATAATAGTTCGATATATCGAGTAGCAGTGTTACCTGTTAGTGTGAAGGAATCGGTGCCTCACGCTAAACTAGAGCTGTCAAATAAAACTACTAAATAATTACAAGCCATTGGCATTTTTATACCACTGAGAATGTGTAACAAAGTCAACAATTGAGTAATTACGGAGTTGGAAAAAAGGACCCAGGTGACAAAATGTACACACTAAGTATGCAAGCTGAATCACAAAAACGTGATTGGAAGATATTTGTTATGTACTGACATTTGCTATCGCAACTACATAATGTTAGGTCAAGTAGAATCAAAATCGAGGAACCATAAACAAATAAATAATGCTATTTCAATAAAACTGGACCATCATAGACACGAATCTGAGGAAAATGAGTTGATTTTCATCCTAGTATTAGGCTGTAGCGTACATGATAATGGAGAGGTGTAGCTTTTTTGAGAAATTAAACCCCAAAATCAATAAAGTATAAAAATTTGGGAATCGATAATGATAACTCTTACCAACTGAAAACGACGTTTTGTCTACCATATTAGCTGGTAGTAATGTAGAATCTGTTCTGTCCACGTCAACTTGTGTCGATTCAATCTGAGCTAGTAAATTATTCATATAAACAAGAAATTTATTCGTTGTCTGATGGCATACAGCAGGTAATCTAGCTGCAATCAATTCATTAGGAGGAATGAGATGATGAGCTGTGTTGGCTAACTCTGCTTGACGCTTGAATCGATTTGCGTATCTATCAATATGTGAACGTCGACCGTGCACAATGCCACCAGTAAGTTTCCGTGTAATTTCCAATAGTCTTGTTGGATTTTTAGACAATCTATCAATCTATAGTGTATTTATAAAAAGAGCGAATAGAAATAATATGATAAAATCGATATTATGGACAGTCTTTTGATAACTGAGGGGACATTTTATTTACCTTGTTTAATACTAATATTGATTCCTTATTGTTGAAGAAGTGTAGTGCTTTTACAATCTCTTCATGTAGTACTTCACGTGATTCCTTATGACTGACATCGACGACCACAAGAACTGATAGTGGAAATATAAAAATACAAAATAAGTTAAATATTCCTTAAAAATGTCTATGAATTGTAGAATACAAAAATACACTGACCCTATTCTTTATTTAGAATGTTTATTAGTCAATACATCAATTTGTTGACCAACTTTTCTGCTTTTTGGTAGGTTTTCATGTGAGATTTGAGGACTGATTCTCTAAGAAAATATAAATTCAGTCAATTTAAGGTTTTATTGGATCGACTGAGGCATAATAAGAACTAATGAGACGTATGTATGAAGGGAATCATCAAAGCTTCCGTACCAAATTTTATGCAACAAGCACTTTAAATCATCAGGTCAAGATGAGTGAACAGTTGAAATCGAAATGATTAATGAGATGGATTATCAGAATTCTCAGACAGACATAAACTAATAATGTGTTCTTCACATATTGATGCTCGCAAAGAAGGTGCATCTGAAACTATAATGCTGATGCAATAAAAACGTGAACGCGAATCACTCAGATACACAAAGATGTCTGTGCGTTGTGAATCCTATAGTGGTATGTTTCAAAATCTTATTTTGTAAATTAAAAACAAGTATTTTGTAACGTCAACAGGTTTAAGCAAATTAACAACCTTGTTTGAGATACCAAGCGGAATACTGAGGTTAAATAATTCATTTTATCAGAAAATAGATAAATAAAGATACACTCAAGAACGGATATAGACAGTCCATCACATTACACTTAAGAAGCTAGAAATTTCGTTCTGTTTGAAATCCTTAAAGAGTTAAAAAGATAGGATGAACGGAGAAGTACTTCTTTTCTATTAGTTCCTTACGAAGACTACACTAATAAAAAAACCTATTAAAAGGAAATATTTCTTCACACATCCTGTCTTTACATAGTTGTTTAATTTTATTGATTCGAGGACTGATGGCCTTTTATTTTGCTGTATTTTTAAGAAGTGGAGAACCACAAAATAATAGTTACTAATTTCCCATAAACTAAATCCAGTCCATGTACACTTTTAAATAACAGTTTTGAGTAGCATACTCAAGCATATTTGGTAAATTGAATATAATTTGCCACTAACTTACTCATATCAGAATCAAAAATAGCAGAATGTGGATCTCGAATGAACGTTCTTTCAAGTTTGAATCTGAAAGCCAAAAGTAATTTAAGTCTCATAAAAAGCGTACCTTACCTGGAGGCTTTTGATCTGCTAACAAGTCCGGGTAGGTCAACAAATGCCTAGTGAAACGAAACGTTATTTCAATGTCATATTTAAGTGAACGAGAATTCAAAATTTTAAAACCACATATTTTAACCAAACCTGTAATGTTGTAGAGTAAATCTAACAAAAACCTTTCTAATTGATATCTGTTATTCTAATGATAAAAGACAGGACAATTTGTACAAACACGCTGATATTTTACATTACTCCACATTAATTTTTCTGCTAAGAAACTTTCGATTTACAAGTAAGTTACATATATAGAGCCAATGAAGGAAGACTTTTGTTTTTCCGAATTAAGTGCGCAAACAAACAAATATTCATTTACAAAAATGAAAATATACTAAAACGATTGGAAGCTGCCAAGTGTTATTTTCCTTTTCCTCACTCACTGTTTGAACAAAAAATTATTTTTTTTAAAAACAAATAGACAGTTTAGTTGAACCGAATGTCAGAAAAAAAACATTTCAGCACATTATTTTGGTTGGGTTGTGGAAAATTGTATAATAATAAGCTGAGGGCCAGTTGAACTGATCTCTAAAGTGTTCTGCCCATCGATCCAATCTCCTGGATAGAGAATAAATAATAAGACCATCCTTTGCTGAGGTAGTTTCGCTAGTAGATGGATTTCTAATACCGGTTTCCTTGACAAGTCGGAACAACTGTCTACTGTTGCCTATTGACGCTGCCTTTTCCATCTCTCTTGCTTTTGCTACCCACCACTTTTCGCGATCATTGCGTAGGCTTTTTATCAGCCTGCGCTTCAGCTGACTTCTCTCTTCGTCAGGTTCAGAGCCAGATGGGATGAGTTTACGAGCGTCTCTCAGTTCGGTTGATGCTATTGAGATCCACGGTTTCTTCCTAGCCTTATGGTTTATCCTACTAGCAGATGTCAGTGTTTATTCCACAGCCTTTTTGTTATCATTCAAAGCTGCCTCAGGGTGAGAACCACTTACATGGTCGTCTAACCGTCTTTCTATTTGCCCCTGAAATATATTCTTAGCTGTGCTATCGTTGAGTAGATCCATAAAGGTTTCTTTGTGGTGTCTTTCCTAAGTCCAGTAGGACGCAAACAAATTCGTGATCGTACTAGGTCATGATCCGAATCTAAACATGTGCCTCAGTCCTTTCTCAAACGCTTCCAGCGGTGGGTGATGACAATGTGATCTATTTGGGTCCAGCGTTGGGACTACTTTGGAGGTCGCCAGGTCAAAAGATGTTTTTCCTTTTGCCTAAAGTTAGTGTTCGCTAGAAATAGGCGGTTATCTGAGCAGAGTTGCAACAGACGGTCGCCATTATCTGTTCGATCAGCCGCCACATCATAACATCCACCCAAGTGTCTTTCATTTTCACTCAGTCTACCTACTTGAACATTAAAGTCACCAACCATTTTTACTACATCAGAGAGCCTAACTTTTTGGAGGAGGTCCGATAGCTTTCTGTAAAACTTATCTTCCACCTCGTCTGAACCGCAGTCAGTGAGAGCGTAGGCAGATACGACGAAGAGGCAATGGCGAGTGTCCCTATCTTTACGAGTCCTTACTGTCCCGTTCAGTCGGGCAGCGCACAAGTGATTATCTACTGGGATCCAATCTAGGAGTGCTAGTTCTGCCCTACGACTCAATGCTCTACCTACGCCAGAGAGACCCTGGGAAGCAGCTTTAGGGCTACCAGATACACGTAGAGTAAATCGAGCTGCCTCTTTAATTTGACAAGGTGAAATCAAAATATTGATCTTACTTGGATCCTGTAAGCGCGTTTCGGAGACGCAGCATACATTGATGGCCCGAGATCCTAAAGTCCTAGCTAAGGAAGCCTGTTGCCCTATTTGACACAATGTCCGTACATTAAAAGCTCCAAGATGTAATCTAGAACGAGGTTTCAGGAGACCAAGAATGAAGTTTCGGGAACTTGAATCGTTCACATTAGCGGTGCCGTTTGGTAAAGGAATGTAGGAAGAGTTAGCTGTGAAGATAAGGGGGATGTTAAGGGGTGCAGGAAGGAATCGATTGTGACCAAATTGGTCTCGTGTGCGGTTTATGATTATGAAGGCGGATGTCAATTCCTGGCTGCCCGAACCGTAGAAAGACACTTCTTGAAGAACCTGGAAAGGAAGCTCGATTAGTGTTGGTCTTAGAGACGTGAGAGCGTGACCACATATCCCAAGTGAGAACTGCTTGACGCTGGTCGCGCGCAGCGTTTTGTGGGATATTTTGGAAGTGTTAACTCCACTCTTCAAATAATCTTACTTCCGGAGACGGAAATCCGTGGGATAAGGTGAGGTGTGACATTAATATGATCGCCCTTCTCTACCCTCTTCTTATCATTGTGAGAAAGCCGGATCTCTGTAGATGTTGGTTGTCCGAGGGAAACACCTTACTGTTGTCACACCTCTCCATATTCAGAGGTACGGATTCCCCCTTCGACCTTGAGTTGCTGCTTTTGGTCATTTCCAATCGACCTGTCGGTCATAGTAGGACTTACATGAACGTACGTTCCAGCCAATATAGCTCGACTGCCTATCATAATTATGATAGGCAAGCCCGATCACCACGTCGAGTAACTGCCTAGCTCAGCATTGACAAACGTTTATGTATTGTTAGGTTTGAAAGCTCCATTAAAGTGAGAATATATCATTGTTATTGTGTAGCTCATCATATTTTGGTGCTTAGTTGTACCAATATATTTGTGCGTAAATAAATACATCCATACACATCATTGAATCTGAAGTGTATGTACATTGGTACAATCCATCACACATGATGAGAACAGCGACATGAAAATGTCAAAAAATCCCACAGTACAGTTAATAACAATATTAGTGGTACTAGAAAAGATTGGACATAGAAGATAATATAGGTTAGAAGAATGGTGATCAAAAAATTTTGCAAGGTAACCAAAAAACTTGAGATTTAAGCGACGACAGGGAACGAATACATTTGCGTCTGTCCAGGCAATTTTAGCCGTGTCACTCAAAGTGTCCAAATATTAGTTATTTTTTTAGTTACGATAAGCATAAAGACCACAACCACGCAAATGGCACCTACCTAGAAGGCTGAGTCAAACAGTATCTTTATCGACTGATGTGAATTTCCATTGGTTATAATCCTTCACACTGTTAAAATCTGCAAACGAATTGTAATTTAAATATTACCAAGTCTTCCTTTTTCTATTAATTATTTTGGTTTAGACCTAACTGATCGCAGTTAAAAGTGCTTTTTGAGCCTGATAAGCAGTTAAAATACGCAAAGCATGACTTAACCGCACCAATTACTGAATGTCGACTACTCAGCCAAATGACTCGTTACATCTAACCGCAAGCTCTGCCTTAAGTTTCCATCATTCAATAAGAAAATTTACCAATAGTAGCGCATCATAATCATGACAGAAGTCCACGTAAGAAAAACACTCGCTCAGTAAAATTACATTCCTTAAGAACAACAGTTGATGAAAGTAAATGACTTTAATTTGTGTACGCATTGCGAGTAAACATACTGTCAGCTCGGTTTTCTAATTGTTGATAATCCCTATTCTCAGAGTACAGTGAAACTGCATAATATGGGTTCGAAAAAGCTTTATATATCTATACACACTTACCAACTGGACATTATTTTGAAAATATGTAGCTGTTTGTTTCGACCGGGTAGTGTGAGCTTTTCCGGACACAGCACAAACTCTCCACTTGGTAAGCATATTTACTAAACTTGATTTTCCACTATTTGGACAGCCAATCACGGCAATCTTTAGAACTCGAGCATCAGGAGGAGAAAATGGTTGTTGAAGTAACAACTTTTCCAGATATTCTCCTGCGATGAAAAATAACGAGAATTTTAAAATATAAAAGAATATCGTGGATTAAAATGACTTATAAAATTAGAGCCAATACCTAAGGAAAACCATCATCTGAAATAAAAGGAACAATCACCTAATTTCTGTGGGTTTTATGTATACAGAAAATTGAATTTCAAAATATTTGCTACTTAGAAAGATGAACATGGCATTTAGCTGTTACAAGTGTACGTTACTATAAACAGAAACATATTGTATTTTAATGCCATCCTTCACGAATTTGTCCGCAGATATCATGTGAGTAAAATAACGTTGAAGTGCAAGGTATCTGTGAGGATTAAAGCATGGTTTTGTTGGAACAGTGAATAAACGTCCCATGGCAGCCGGTGACCAACAATAAGTTCATACGCCATTAGTTTCATCACGATTCTGGAGTCCATGTGCACCCCTAGTTTGTAATCAGGGTTTCCAACTCCTCTAGAAGGATCATATGAATCCACCAACCAGAACAGCACCGGACACTCGATCTCGTGAACATTACAACCACGAGAAGGCAGTAGAGAGGACTTTCCTGGAAGTGGTTATTTGCAAATAGCCATGTGATAGAGATTCGAGAGTAAGAACTCTCTTCACTCTTGACTGTACTAAGGCGTTGGGGCGCATTTATTTCGAGTTTCAAATATTTTTCGGTTGTATAAATGACACCCATGCCTTACCGATTCGCCTGTTCATACCTGAACCAGATCCTCCTTGATTACTTACGGTGCAGCCAATGTACGGGAAGACTACCACCTCCTTCAAAGCTTCATTATAAAGTGTGATTTTGTTGGTGCTCTCTGTTTTGTACTACAGTACCTAGATTTTCCCTTGTGAACATTGAATAATCTCGAAAAAATTTGGAACAATCATTCATTCTAGACCTAGGAGATTCTATTGATGACAGAATACTTGGGGAAGCAGTTCAACTGGCCTTCAGCCACACATCAGTTATCCACGACTTCCATTCAACATGAATGCTAACTTGATGTAAGTCATCCGACTGTTTATGAAGTTGAGAAAGCTATAGGAAATCTGAAGAGAGGGCTAGCTTCAAGGCCTGACAGACTTACCTCTCAGATTTTTAAGGATGGTGGTCCAGTTTTAGCAGTAAGATTGAATGAGATCTTAGCTAGAATCTGGGAACTGGGAGTAATCCCAGTTAATAACAAGCGAAATCAAAAAAGGTGATATTAAGTAACCTTGTCCATCAGCCGTCGTCGATTCGGATGGATGTGAGCTTTCCTTGAAGTATGATTTTAAAATTCAGACTCTCTCATGAGATTTTTACAATGGTAACTACCTTATCAGGCACCCCATAGTGTTGAGGACTCCAAAAAATGCTTCTATCCACGTTATCGAATGCTTTCTCACAGTCAAGGAAGTTACTATATAGTGATTTTTTATATTTCAGGATTACGATTAGAATTGGCAACATTGGATACAATGCTCAGGAAACTGAGATACTCAGAGAATTAAATATTCATACTTCTCAATAGACTGTAATTGCAAGATCGATAAAAATGGGTGAGAATAAGGACGGTGAATGTTTTCCGTGACCATCAATCAAGATTCATCTTAAATCACATTTTTCATACGCTTCCACGTGAAGCACAAGAAATAAAAAGACCTCAGCAGAATGATATGATTACCAAGATACATTTTAGCAAAGCATAGATAATAGATATCTGGACTGATGAGATTTAAAGCTATTCTTAATCAAGAGTGAACATCAAAATGTCCATAGGAATTCGCTGTAAATTTTGGAAAAATTTGAAGGCAGGGTTTAGATATATCTGCACGTTGTCCAGTTTTTAAAATGCGACAAACGTTTTTGGTGACTCACTTCATATTCAAGTTTGTAATTTGAAATTAACAAACTTAAATGTTTTACCTTAATTATTATCTTAGAACTCTGACAGTAACTAACACCAATGGTAACTATTAGTTTACTTAAAAATCTTGGAGTGCAATCAAAGCTCAAAATCCATAAGATCAAACGCTTAATACGGCTTTAAGTTAGTTATAATCACAGATTTTAGTTAAACTAAGAATATCCGACATCGGGTTCGACTTATTCCTTAACTGGAATAAATAGAGAACTGGTAAGTTCCTTAAGGTCATAATTTTACAAATACATAATCTGTGTCTGTTTGTCTTCAAAATAATTGCGCTTAGTCTAGTATCTCTAAAAAAATCAGGATACCCATGTTTGCTCATGCCATGAAACCTTACTATTTCGTAATCTTAGTTCCTAGTAGTTTTTGCCTTCAGTTTGTTTCGGGTTCTATACCTGAATTATGTAAGATTTCACTAAGAGCAGTGAATCCAAGCAGCCGGCCCATGGTTTACTGGGGATGCTGTCACACACAATATATGAGGACTAAATTAGTGGCAGGTTTTTCCAAACTCTCCTATGACCAGCGCTTAAAACGCCCAAACCTTTACCTATCTGATCACAGAACAATGTGACCCCAAATAGTCACTCCGTATTTTATAAAAACGATATCGTGTGAAAGGTCTTTTTTGTTAATCTCCTGATAGAACTAATCATGCCCACTACAACAGTAAGGTTCGAGAGCCACAATGAAATCAACTTAAGAGATGATCCCATTTTTCATCAGTGGTTAATGGGCAACACGATCTAGCTGAACAGACAATCATTTCTATCAGTGAAAACTTTGAGTTATACTTTGGATCTTCATTGAGAATCAAACTGTGAGAATTAGCGCAAGCCAATTCAATAGACCTAAAGTCTTTAATAATGAGGTTACTACAGTACAATGAGGACCACAAAAAACATGTACAGGTTTTGAGGACAGTTGGATTCCGATGTCCAAACTTTTAATGCCCAACTAAATTCATGAATCTACGAAAATCGAATATATATGCATCTTTATTTGTAACCTACTTTTCGTGTGTGGAACTGACTGTACTTGAGGCTGGTATACGGATTGTTCTGCCAATTCATTTGTACTCAAAAGTCTACGAACCGACTTAGCTGGACAACTAGTCGTACGAAAAAATTTTACGAAAGAATAACTCCATAATCTACTCAAGGACATAGTTCGAATCTGTACGACCTTCAAAAACAAACTGCAATAATAGTTTGAAGCACCTATTTTTTTATTTCTGTGCTGGAAAGAATGGAAGGACGAGTGGCCTGTTTTGGCCTGAGCAGTGTTGATGTCTTTGTCTACCCGACTTCCTTGCGAATGCATCGACATATGGAGCTTCAATCATTGTTGCGGTAAGTATTCTATTAGTTGATGGCTTGATGAGAAATTTTGTAGTTGATCGACAAGTAGTTTTTTGGGCTCGTGTCCACGTGAGTCTTCTGTTGTGGGAGTCAAGGAACATGGGATCAGAAAAGATGCAAAAATATCATTAATTAAACACTGTGTCGAAGTCGCTACTGGTTCTACTGTAAAACAAGGAAAATAGGTTTGGTTTATGCCGTTAGTTAGTTCAGTAGCGGTCCTTCGAACTTTTAGTTACAACTTACTATCTTTTATATGCAGGGGCTGGCTCCTTGTAAACAATACTCAAGTTCAGGACGAACGAACACTGTATATAGCATACAGCATATATATTGCATACAGCATTGGTATGAATAGGGGCACTATGTACTGAATATAGGTTTCTTATATTTTTTGGTGGCTTTTGCATGTTGACATGAACTGGTATAAAAATCTAGACTAATAAGGACACCTAGATCAATGTGTGTTCGGATAACAGGTAGCTAAACTCAATCACCGCTTATTCTTTATACCTTGTTGGCCAATATCAATCATACTCCGCTTAAAGGCGGCTATTGATAAACAGTAGATCATTCTGATAGTTTCTCCATATCATTTCGAAGTTCCATTCTCTCACCGCATTTTGTCGCTCTTCATACTTTTATATCGTCATCATTTTACAAAACCAGTGATGGTGGTGTAGTGGCTGTTGATGCGATAGCACTACATATTAATAAGGAGCCGATTACAGAAAAGGAAAGCTAATCCAATTACGTGATATCAAAAAACACCGAAATCGTGATAGAAATGAGTGGCTGAATTGCAGAGACAGTCGAGCTAAAATCACAGAAACACTAACGGAAAGTTTGCGCGTACTTGGTGTTTCAAACAAAGAGTTTTAGTAAAACGATAATAATGGATGTTCCCATCAAATCAGATCTCTTCATTAGAGTGGATTCACCACACTAGATCCTCGCTGGAAAGGGTTTACACTTTCGATGCGTAGCGGCTTCGCTCGTGGCAGTGATCGGCGAAACGTGTATTTGTAGGATGGAAGGGTTGATGAACAGGAAGTGATCCATGAAGCTCGAGTTATTACCAAGTGCCTTTTACGGTGAATCGTACAATTAGTAACGTGCCAGGTTAGATGCAAGAGCTGGAGTGCCACACCTACGAACATCTCTGTGTTGATGTGGTATGGCCACGCCCAGGTCGAAAACCAGACTGGTTTTCTCTTGTATGCTCTTCACGAGCACCAGTAAGAGTCTATGTATAATAGAGGCTGACAATTTAGAAACTATATTATTTAGACTGATTCCTCTGTGATTGTCACAAGAAGACTTGTTTCCTTTCTTATAAATTGGGACAATAAAGGATTGAGACCAGTCGGATGGGATTGTGTCCAGTACCCAGATTCTACCTAAGCTCTCAATCAACCTAGCTGCTAAAACTTGACCACCATCCTTAAATATCTCAGGGGTCAGTCTATCAGGACCTGCAGCTCTCCCTCGCTTCAGATTTCCTAACGCTTTCTGTTAGGATATTCATCCAATATCCTAAGAGAATTATTGGTCAAATCCTATTGGTCGATTTCTATTGGTCAAAATTATGGTCGTTATAACTGCCAAAAGTCAAATACTTCAATGATTGTGTGTTGGAAGTCACGACTCAAAGATGGTTTGCAGATAGAGTATAATAATAATAATCATAATAATATTATTAATAATAATAATAATTTATTCTCATGTTACAAGGGACATGCCAATTTACAAGCAAGATCAAAAATTTGAAGATTAGCAATATATTTCTTTTAAAACGGTTTACGGTTACTGAAACATTTCAAAAGATTCATTGTATTCTTTAAGATGGAATGTACAATGCGAATAATTGGCGCAAGTTACGAAGGTTGCGTTACGACAATCATCTTATGGACTGAGAAACGAATCATGGTAGAGATAGGTTTTCATATAACAAGAATTGATGCGGTAAATGTATAAAGGTCTGGTTGATATTCATCAGCTAATGATTGCACATGTTCTTGGGTAGGGTAACCAAGTCTACTGCAAATATCCAGACTAATATATGAGGACTGAAATAAGGTTCTGAAAAAGAGGAATAAAGAAAACGGGACGAGGAACGGAGCAGAAAATATTCCTGTTCAAAGCCGAACAACGGCTTCGCACATACGTTTATGGATAAAACAAAGGTAGGTTTACTCAGACATTTTAAATATCATAACAATAACTGTACACCTGCACTTATGTAGGTTAATGAAGACAATTCAGTAGTGAGATAACTAATGGGAAGTTAGTCGAATGAATAGAGGAAATTCAGAAGAGCCAAGTTGTTAGTAATAATGTTGATTTACAAAATATAATAAAGAGGATCAGTGATATAATTTTTTGGTTTTATTTATTCTTTTTATTTTTAACTCTGAGGCTCAAGAAGTTATGAATGAGCTCTTTTTTAGTCTAGTTGTCCAGACCAGCTTGTAATAGGATTTCTCGGTAGAATGTTAAAACCAGTGCAATGTTACAGACATGAGTTGTAGACGAGGTTAACTAGGAAAAGTAACATCAATATCACTGATTTGTTACATCTTGATATATCGTAAGGAGCCGTAAGCAAACAAAATGTTCTGCCACACAGACATGGGTAGATTGAGGTTATCGCCCTGTGGTGCTGTGGTGCGAACTACTTATAAGTAGTATATAGCGTGAGTGTCAACGTAAAGTCTGGTAGCATAATATGGGGGGAAGATCAAGAAAGGAAGAGTCAGAAAACAATGGAATTTGTATGAAACGCATGAAGAGTGACAATGGATTGATGTTTGGCAACAGGAACAGTCCAGTTCCATAGGATGAACTGATCCTTTGCAAATGAACGATTTACGATATGGTTTTCCAATTTTACTGAGTAACTCTGTAATTTTCTTTAAATACTAATCGGTTGCCCTACCTGTGTTCTCTTTCACTACCTACGCAAAGGATGAAGATTCCATGGCCGAAGGAGTTTGTGGATGGAGATGTGCGGAGCTTCTTGAAGGAGTCTGAGGCCATGGCGGAGCTGGTGGGGGTGAAGGAACCGAAGGCGAAGTTGGTGGTGCTGCGGACGCTGCTGAGAGGAAGGGCGAAGGCCGTATATGACAGCTTGGACGGTGCTGGAGGTAGAGACGGTCGAGTTCGACAGCCGGTGGACAGGGAGGGGGCGTTGCAGAAGTTCCGGTTGGCGACGCCGTCGGCTGATGGTGACCCGCTGGGGCTTGCTGTGGAGCTCACAAAGTTGCTGCGCCGTGCGTTGCCGAATATCGATGAGGAGTCGGAGGCACAATTGTTGGCGTCGCAATTTATTGCGAGTGCCTGCCGCCGTGTCCCAGCAGCTGAGATCAGTAAATGCAGCACAACCTGTGGACATCGGTGAACTGGCGAAGGTGACTCGTCAGCTGATGACACGAACAGTAGCTCCGGTTGGGTGCGAAAAGCAGGAGATAAATACTTTCGAGAAGAAGATTGAGGAGTTAGAGCGTGAGATAGCAGCATTACGAGTAAATCATAAAAGGAACGATAAATGTTACTCTTGTGGAGAGCCAGGACATTGGAAGATAAACTGTCCAAGAAGACGACGACGAAGATATTTTAAACATTATAACGTGTTTTCTTTCCATCCTAGGAATCTGGAGGTTCTTGCACTAGTAGATAGAGGGGCAATTTATGCCAGAGTGTACATAAATGAACAGGGGTTAGAGTGTTTGATCGATACAGGGGCAGCTATATCGTCAATATGCATAGAGCAATGTAAGACAATCAAATCATGTACATTAGCTGCTCACAGCATAGTAGGGCATATGCTAGAGGTGTTGGGGGTATCTAACAGTATTATAAAAATGAGTGAAGCTGAGATCAATGTTCCGTTCGTGGTAACCATATTAGGTAACCGATATTAGGAGTAGATTTCCTAAGAGAGGTAAAAGCAATAATTGAATTCAGAAGCGGTAAAATGGTCACAAAGTACGGTTCACTGCCAATACACGAAAGTAGCGAAGTGGACGTCTCGACCAAGAAACCAAACATAAACAAGTTATGCGCAGAGTATGTGAAACTGTCCACTGGTGATGGAGAGTTGTATGGATTTTGTGACAAAGTAAAGCATGAAATTCCTATAAAGAACGACCGAGTAAATATATTTACAACACGTCGTGTCCCGGTGCATTTAGAGGCCGAGGTAAATCGACAGGTCCAGGAAATGTTGAAGGAGGGTATAATTGAGGATGCAGACAGC